>JASFDF010000010.1:0-174506 GCA_036937115.1 Nidularia sp. FH-822889
TATTTGTTCCCATAGGTACTATACTACAATATACTATAGTCCGTTCTTACGCTGACTGAGTATATTTGTTCCCATACCTGTACAGTTTCTCTGCTATAGGTACCATTTTGAAGTGTCAAGTTGAACAAGTTGGGTTGTTATTGGGTTTTGAGTCATACGATTTTCAACGGCAATCTACCAGCGTGTTGCAAGAAACTGTCGACTTAAGCTTAAGTGACCCGGTTCCGTGTAAGGCACATTAATTCAGGCTGTGTGACTGTGTGTTTGATCCGAATGATCGAGTCGTGATGCAAATCTCATCGAGATTCGAGACTTACACGTTCTGACTCGCATGCTTCAATTTGCTACATTATGTCTTCGAACAATCTATAACAAGCAGCCAAAGGCCCAATTCGCGTTCATTTCTTCCTCGCATTTTCATGCGAATACTTTCGCGATCATGGAAACGTCCACAAGACCTCCAATTACGTCCTTGAATGTCACTTTTCTCGGCACAGCTTCTGCTCAACCATCGTCAACGCGAAATCACTCCTCTCTCGCATTGCGGCTCGGTGGAGATGTCTGGCTCTTTGACTGTGGGGAAGCTACTCAGCATCAAATACAGAAAAGTGCGGTGAAGATGGGGAAAATTGAGAAGATATTTATCACCCATACCCATGGTGAGTTGCAGGTATTGAGTTGCGCCTATTACATGCTGAGCATTATTTCCCTGAAAGGTGATCATATATTCGGGCTTTTGCCCTTACTAGCGAGCTCTATGAATGGTGCTGGTGGTACTGCAGAGGGAGCAGATGATCCCCGCCTTCAAGTCGACTCGGATAAACCGGTTTGTGCCATGATACAATCGTGTATGCTTCAGCATCTTATTTATTGCATCTTTAGGCTCTTGAAATATATGGACCACTTGGGACTCGTGCATACGTCCGAAATGGATTTGCATACACACACACCGTTCTCGGGGGCTCATATGTTGTTCATGAACTCCGATCACCTTCTGACCCGCCAGAAGGAGATTTTACGACCTTTCCTCCACTCCCTTTTGAATCTCAAGAGGGCCGAAATATACCACAAGTTAATGGTGTATGGAAAGATATATTTAAGGACGATATTGTCTCTGTTTCCGCAGCGCCCATCTTGCATTCCGTGCCGTGTGTTGGCTTTGTGGTTACAGAGGCACCTATCCCTGGTAAAATTGACCCGAAGAAATATATACCTAGCATCAAGCGGACCAATACACCCATGTCGGTAATGCGCCAGCTACAGCAAGGGCAAAGCGTTACGCTCGCTGACGGAACTATTCTGGAGGGGCCGCCTCGTAGGAGAGGACGGAAGCTCGTTATTTTAGGTGATACTTACGACCCTTCACCCATCATCCCATTGGCCGAAGATGCGGACTTGCTAATTCATGAAGCTACGAACGCCCATCTTCCCGGGATTATGGAAAACACAAAGGCAACCGATACGTACGAAATCATAGAGCAGACAGCTAAGTCGAGGGGCCATTCCACGCCTCAAATGGCTGGAGCATTTGCAAAGCGTGTTGGAGCACGGAAGCTAGTGCTTAACCATTTTTCGGCCAGATATCCGGGTGATGAGAGCGAAGAAAGCCTGAAAATAATGGATGCCATTGGTAATTTGGCGGCCAGGGAATATGGAGATGATGTACTTTGTGCGAGAGATTTTATGAGCTTCGATGTAGCACACAGACACGAATAAAAACATGATGTACAATACTGGAAGCTGGAATTTATCAATCATCTGGGGGATCCGACAGTTCGCTGCTAGCGTCACTTGCTTCTCCTTCTTCTAGGTCCTCCCTCACCTTCTTCTTCATTTTATCTCTTGGGTCCTCTTCCACTTCTCCCATCTCTATATCATCTTCAATCACGCCCTCGCTCGGAGCTGTCTCGGGCGCAGATTCGATTATGGGCTTATCATCTTCGCCATCTTCTCTTTCCTCAGTGTGCGCCACACTACCTCCACTATGAGCCGTGCTTCCCTCTGCAGTCCCTTCTGCTGTTGCCGCGCTACCGTCTGGCACAGGGGTCGCTCTTGGTGACGTAGTAGCAGATAGGGTAACATCGGGCTCCTTGCCCATGAACCGTAATGAAGCCAGTTCGGAAATGATCCCGTCCAAAGCAGACTTTTGGCCATGAATTGTTCGATTTTGAGTCTCGTGCTCGGTGCGAATAGCGGTCATGTCGTTCTCCAGCGATTGAATTGACCTTGAAAGTGCCAAGTAAATATCACATGGAATTCACGAGAATGCAGAGAACTCACTGTTCCAGTTCTTCCCTGCTAGGCAAGGTATTGACTTTTTCCGCGACGAGATCGTATTCGATTTTCCGCCGTCGTAGCATTTGAGCATGCTCCAAAGCAATTTTGAGTTCTTCAATCTGTGCTCTCAATGTTTCGTGTTCCTCATCTGCTTTACAATGAGTAAACGGTAGAATAACAAAGGCGACTGGCACACCAATTCTTTGCCGTTCTCTCTGATATTCTTCCACTTGTCTAGCTTCTGCTTCGCAAATCATAACACTCTTCTTCAAGGATAGCTGAAAGGACGCGACTTCGACTAAGAAAGCCTCTCTTGCGTCTTCAGTAGAGCTAGCGGAAGGCCCGGCTGGAGGTACAATTGGGTCATGGGCGACGGAGGTATAGTTGTGGAATTTTTTAATGACTCGGCGCAGAGGACGGTCATCGTTCGTAATGCGAGCATGGATGATCTGGTCTGTTAGAATCTTCTATTAGTCCAAGTTCAGCCACTCTTCCAGGAAGAGGCCAGGGAGATGAGCACCTTCTTCGTCTGGGGTCATTGGCGGCACGATAATTGGCTGTGTTGACGAAGTTGCCGGCGGATCTTGCGGATGGGAGACAGCCATTTTGAAGACTCGCAAGACGTATTGGATTTTGAGGGAGTATAGGAATGGCAAGGTTGAAATTGTCCGAGTGCTGAAGTTGAACAGAGTAGGCGAAGCTAGGGTTAGCTAGGGTTAGCTAAGGCGGACTGAAGCAGGCATACATCAACGGCCATAAATAACACCAACACCACCATGTCCAAATGTCCAAATCGTCCATGTATCAAGTTCAACTATCTACTGACCGTCCATTATCTACTGAGAAAACTCATGGATTCATCATTGTCTTGCTCTGCTGCAATATTCGGCGACGACTCCTCGGATTCAGAAATAATTTCGTAGTAGTCGTCCAAACCCCATCAGACTCGCTAAAGGGCCATATTCGAATTACCAACGCGCTGTTGGGTACTGCCTTGCACTTTATGTCATGACGATAATACAATTAGCTCACGGGGTCGAAACGTTCGACCAATTCACTGCCCATACCTGCGCAAGTAAGAGCTGCGAGCTCGGTCATTTTTCCCACTGCTGTCTTCATCTCGCATGCTATTACGACGGACTCGGATTGGAGATGAATCGCAAGGAGCCAATAAAAATTAATTTCCAGACACTGTGAAGATTTTATGCGCAGTTTCTCAAGGAAAGGGGGATACAGCCGCCAAAGTCTCTCCGTTGCGCATACTGTGATATCCGGCCGAAAAATAGGGCATATCTTTATGGCTGCGCAGGTTCCTGCAGTTATTGGCAGAAGCTTCGTTACTGCAGCAGAGAATGCCAGACCAAGGTATGTTCTAGTACTTATCAGATACCCCGTCGAAGCTTCTGCTTCACATGTATATAGGATTGGCCAGAGCATAAACAGTATTGCAAGAGGGCAGCTCCAGCGCCAGAAATGTAATCGAGCGATGATGATGCTGATGCCACAGGTGAGGAAGGCGACTTTTTGGAACAATTTCACTGCTGTTTTCTCGACCTTCAGAACCCGTATCCCCAGCAATAATCTACAATGGTTGTTCAAATGATACCTACTCGATCACGATGTAACCAAGACCTACCTCATACCAGTTGTTTTCTTTTTGCGGCGCCTACCCTCAGATAGCGCGTCTCCCTGCACTGTATCATCATGTCACATTTTCTCATTCCACGCCTTTTATCTTCGCTCGAACTATTAAATGGAGACAACCCGATAGCTGGGTTATAACAGCTTTGCCATATGTTGGCATACTCCTGCAGCTTCCATTTCGAGATCCCAGCTTTGCAGTTCAGTACTTGGGATATCCGAACCGCTGGAGTCTGAATCGCTCGACAACATGTAGGTTGCCGGAGTGGATAAGTGATATATATAGAGAGAGGATTTCAACAAAAATCCCTGCAGATACAATGTTCGATGTTCAAAATGTTGGACGTGTCTGCACAGAAGGCCGTACGCGTTGTGCCAGATATCCCCAGTAAATACTGCCAATTTATTTGTAATTCCTCTCAAACATTTGCAACATTCTTTCTGTGCTCAAATCTGTAAACTGCTTAACGTGGAAGAAATTCCAGATATTATATCGACCCCCTTTTTGAAGAGTCCAGGATCATACAATGCTGCCTGGCAGAGTCAGTGTAATTATGTTGGGTATGAAGAAAGTATGTATGTAGATCAAAGTCTGTGTTATCCACACCGGAGACATCTACTATTACCGCCCAGGTCTTGAGTGTCCCGCGGATAATATCTTCCTTCGCGCCTCCTCTTCTAAATTGGCCCAATATGCAATCTCCTGTTGAGATTTCGGGTGAGCGGTATGATGAGTCCCTTTCTAGATAACCATAACGATGAAAGTAAGTACTAAAAGTACAGAATACATGTAAATGTTACTTACGCTCAGTTGCTGAAGGAGAATTTCGTAAATCGTTGACTGCGCCGTGGCCTGACGGACAGTATCACCAATCTGGCTTGTATGCCGCGAAATCAGCTTTACGAGTTCTTGTCGCAATCTGAGTAGACTAAATGGCACGGAGAGTCAGAATGGGGACAAATGACTTTGTTGAATATACTGACTTCGAAAAAATCATAGTTTCCTCCTCGTGTTCCGTCAAGAATACGAATGAGTTGAAAATGGTGACATATCGTTTGCACATCTATAGCATGCTATGAATAACCATATTGAAGTTCCACAGTAAAGACTTACATTTGCCACAATAGCATCGGTGATTGTAGATGACCGGCTGAAGTAACCAGAACTGGTGCCTTCTGCGAGCTTCTTCAATGCCTCAACATGGTCTGTAACAGCTTTCTGGAATACTGGCCACATTTGCAATCGAAGGGTGAAGATGTATGTCTCTGCTGGAGGGCAACGTCGTTTCTGCACTTCCGTACCCACATCTTCCGTGAGCCGAATCATGGTAAGGAGTGGAACGACTGGCGGCATTGGTTCCAAAACAGATCGCACAAAATTCTATGCTAAGAGTCAGCCACGAAATCAGCGATCTCGAAAATCATACCTGACAATACTCCAGAACGGGATCAAATATCTGCTTCCATATAGTATCGATCGTTGCTTGCTCTTCCTTCGAAGTACCAGGAACAACGAAAGCGCCAGAGCCAGCCGTGTTACCTGGCGTATAACGTAGACCACCGTAGTCGGAGCCCGCTTGTGACCGTGCCTCTGCGAACATGCCGGTGTCGGGGGCTGGTGATAATAATGTGGGAGAAACCATCCCATTAGTATGGTCTACTGTCGGAATCGACGATTGTGCAGAGAAGAAGCTCGACACGAAGCTATATTCGGCGGTCGCGTTATCCATGAAAACGAGAAAAATGGATCGCAGGAGCGCCTCTACCGGTTCTTTCTAGTGCTAGAGTCAATGGAGGTAGTAGAGGGTAGTGATGAGCTCTTACATGAGCTTTGTCATCTGCCATATACCCTAGCGTTACACCGGGTCCGTCAATTTTGGCATGCTGCATTCGCTCCATGTCCAATTGCCAGTCGTTCTCCCTTTCACCCGCTACAATTGTCTCAAACTTCTCGTGTGTGCGAACCTATGAGATTCGCGTTAGAGGTCAGATATACAGCATTCTCACTAATACACACCTTGATCCAGCCGAGACTCCGAGTATATCTTCGGAACCCAGTCTCATAATATAACCGTGCAGCACCAGTATAAGATCGTTGAACCTCATTCGCCACGCCTACAGCTTGCCGCTGAAGGAACCCAAATAGAGGACTGTACTTCAGGAGCACCGATGTCTGCATGACTTGCATATTGGTTGTGACACTGCTCCGGATAGGCTGGAATAGTGCTAGAAAGAAGGCTCGTAGCTTCGTTGCAACCTGAATATCGTTCATTTGTGAATTAGTTAATATATAAAGACATCATCTGCGTACCACTATTCGTAGACCTTCTGCGACCTCTCCAAGATCCCTAGCAGCCTTCACGCGACTCCGCGACTTGGACGTATTCAGTCGCTTTTCAAAGTCGATAATGCCTTCAATCCACGGCTCTCCAACATTAGAATCAAGGATGAGCGTGGCAAGGTGTGGTGGGATAGTGACTTCAGAAACCAGATTCGCCAGCGGTCGTTCGATTCGCTGAATACAGTGAGCACTGGCAAGTAACGCTCCACGCTGAAAAAGAAGAGGTACGCACTCGACGACTCTTTAGTCTACTATCAATGTCTTTGCTCCTGTCCTGTAACTCTGATATTTGCCCAGCCACAGCGGTGAGGTCTTTCTGGAAGGTCGAGAGGAATGCCTCAAGCGAGTCGAGGAGTGCCACGCTGGACTGCTTTCATGGTCAGGCCATCTCCAAAGCACGCAATGTTCAATGGGCACACCTGGACCTGGTCATGAAGCTCTATAAATTCTTTCGCTTTCCCTCGATCTTAAGACATGCATTAGTGAGTTATACGAGATGCATCATTACAGTGACGCACAAGAGCTTCCAGCTCGAGCAGGCTCTGTGACAAAAACTCCAACCGTTAAACATCGTATCATGACAGTAACATGGCCTTACATACCCCTTGCTTCAGAAGTCATGGCCTTTTCACGCAGAGATTTATGGTTATGAGTGGGGTAGTGTTTCGTGGTACATTCACGAGAATAATATGTGAAATTGCCTATTTAGGAAACCCATCAGGGAAGCGGGGAAGCACAACTCGATGGGCCAGCGCCGCGAATTCAGAAAAGGGTCAAACGAAATGCATGCCACATTAGTATTATGCTAAGGCGTAATTCAAAGATGATGTACTAGTGGTATAGTGATGCTGTGGTATCGATAATGAATTATGAAGCGGGTCGAAATTTTGCATGTTGTGTGATGTCGGCGGTTCCTCTTCATCCCCTGTCTCTTCTCCAAGCTCATGATACTCTTTCCAGTCAAACCCCGCAGGATCTTCTACAAGTTTCTGAAGAACATTCGACAAATCCGGATGCATTTGCGCTGAGGACTTCACCCATCGCTTGCTAATCATCCAACTTGCCACGCCCTGAGGTGGGAGAGAAAACCCCTCTTTAGGAGGCCCAGCGAACCGTTCCCTCTTGCCCACCCCTCGTTTTGGCTTACCACTCTTGTCCGCTCTTTCTTCGTCGTCGAGGGTGCAAAAGAACTGAATTAGACGGGCACTTCTCCAGGCGTACCCACGCGTCTGCAGGAGACCCGAGGGACGTGGAGTTGAGGGATTGTCGAGCTCAAAATCGGATTCCTCTGATGACATACAGTCAAGCTGCAATGCACCATCAAAGGTTACATGTTCATAAGCCTGGATGTTTAGACGAGCCTCTGCTCGATTTGTTAGTTTCTATTCACGTGGGATTAGTACATATCCGTACAACGAAATGAAGGATGACGTACAGTCTTCCGGCGCGCGAGATGTCTCGACTTTCGACCTTTGGCCTCCTCGCGCCTTTTCTGATTCAAAGCGGCAGTTGCATCACGTTGGGCCTTGAATTTTGCCCTGAATGTAGTAAATGCTGCTTCGAAGGCACCATCCAGCTGTTTCTTCCCAAAGTCCTTGCTCGGTACATGTTTATATGATCTACGCTTGTCCTTGATGTCCGCGATAATACGGGCCTTCATACGGGCATTATGGACAGACTGTTTTGTAGTCTTGTCCCATACAAACCGCACAGGATCAGTAGCTCCGAGGGGAACGCCTTCTCTATGGCTATCTGGAAGTTCTTTGTCAGTATCCACATCCATGCTCTGCAGTATGTGTAGACGCATTGCGTGCTGTTGTACCAGTGAACATTAAGATACGAATGGTAATACTTGACACCGGTAATCTTCGTACCTGAACAGTAAGGACGCGTGTATCATGATGATTAACGCGCTTTAATGGGTATTTTCCAGACGCTGCAGAACTACTTGAGGAGCTGTTTCCGTCATCATCGTCGCTGGAGGATTGCACGCTTGCCCTCTTCCTCTTGCTGGCGGGCGGGACTACCCCTCTACCATTCTGTGAAACCTCAATAAAAGTAAGTTGAGGCGATGGAGATGGGGTCACGGACTGTGGGCCGTGTTCGATGGTCGGAGTAGGGTGTGGAGAGGACTGGTGCTCCGGGAGAGGAAGAGACTGGTGTTGAATACCCACAGGACTACCATAGTACGATTGATGACCAGGGCCAGGTAAAGGCTGGCTTGAAGAGCCTTGAATAAACATTGGTTGCTGACTATAAGCTGGAGCCTGCGATACAGGGGAAATAGGCGACGCAGGCTGCGGGACCCTCTGCTCAGGAAGTGCTGGAGACATATTGAATTGTGACTGTGGTGTAAAGAGGCCCGAGGAGGTCGGCATAAGTTGAGAAACGGAGGATGTCGGTGGAGGAAGAGGCTGTATTGAAGCAGAACTGGTCGCAGAGACTTGTTGTAAAGTAGTCTGCAAGGATAGTATCGTTTGGCGTAGCTCGAGCATCTCCCTCTCCGTCTCTGCCTTGAGCTGGGCCTGCCTCTCCTCCTGCAACTGCTCCCATTCCAACCTACGCCTGCGCTCTGTCTCCTGTGCTTCCCGGGTTGCTGAGACAATGCGAAGGAGCTCATGGACCGCATGGACGCCTTGACTAGAAGGCTTAGGTCTTGCAGCCACTGTCCTGGATGTTCATGAGCCGAGTAGTGGTAGCACAGATAAAGCAACTCACCGTGTGGGAGGCGCGGGCAGAGGTGCAGGCTCCGAAATGGCAAGTTCTAGCTCGCTCCTGTGAGGAACATATTGCTGGGAAAGTTGGGGGACCTGAGGTTGGAGAGGAGGGAAGGTGGGAGATACGTTGCGTGCTCTGGACTGGGAGGCGTAGGGATTGAGGGCATTGGATAGTTCGCTGGTCATAGCCAACGATGGATAAACAAAGTATTATAAAGCTCCTAATAATTTGGATAGATAGTAACTTGGTGGATGGCTTCTAACTTGGTCAGACGGTGTCCAACTCAGGTCCATTCAACAGAATTCCGGTGTCGATCATTCTGTGTATCGTCCACAGTCCCCCGCACAACACCCCCAACTACACGCAAATAACGCCTCAAAGAGACGCGTCACCGTCATTCAATCTCCAATTTCCTCTACCTTCACTCAACGATGGATCCAGAACAACTCATGATGATGCAGGGCGGTGCTGGAGGCCCCCAGGCGCGCGGAGATGGCTCCCTTCCCGATACGTGCGCCGCTGTAGCCCAACTTTCTTCCTCATGAATCTGACCTCTTGAATCAATAGTGGCGAAGTTATCCACATATCCTCTCTAGCCCTCCTTAAGGTATTTTCGACTGCCTCACTCAACTATATTCCGTTCTTAGTTTCCTTTCTAGATGCTTAAACACGGCCGTGCGGGCGTGCCAATGGAGGTCATGGGTCTCATGCTTGGCGAGTTCGTGGACGAATACACGGTGCAGGTGGTCGATGTCTTCGCCATGCCTCAGTCAGGTACCACTGTCACCGTCGAATCTGTCGATCACGTTTTCCAGACGAAAATGATCGATATGCTCAAGCAAACGGGAAGGTTCGCTGCATCATCTTCACTTCTCTCAGGTGACCTGACCAAAACGCTTCTCTTACCGCTTAGACCTGAAATGGTTGTGGGCTGGTATCATTCACATCCAGGCTTCGGGTGCTGGCTGTCGAGCGTGGATATCAACACCCAACAAGTATGTTTGTGCCATCCGTCCGGCCCTCGCGTTCCATTGCACAATGTTCTGACAAGCATCTCCCCCTTTCGCCGTGATAGTCCTTCGAATCTCTCAATTCCCGCGCTGTTGCAGTAGTCATCGACCCCATTCAATCAGTGAAGGGGAAAGTGGTTATTGATGCTTTCCGTCTTATTAATCCTCATGCCGTTATCTCTGGGCGAGAACCTCGACAATCTACATCCAATATTGGTCACATTAATAAGCCGTCAATACAAGCCCTCATTCATGGGCTTAACCGACACTACTACTCCATCGCAGTGAACTACCGCAAGACGGATCTTGAGCAGTCAATGCTCATGAATCTGCACAAACGGAATTGGACAGAAGGTCTGAAGCTGCGGGACTTCAATCTTCACAAAGAGGCAAATGAGAAGGCGATTAAGGTACCATTTCGTTATTGAATTGCACCCCGGATCTACTAACAGAAGATTGCCTAAATTTATTAATAATTTGCACAGTCGATGCTCACACTCTCAGAAGCGTACAACAAGTCCGTTCAAGAAGAATCGACGCTCACCCCTGAGCAGCTCAAGACCAGGCATGTGGGAAAGCAAGATCCAAAACGACATCTCGAGGAAGCTGTCGAGAAGGCTATGGGAGACCAGGTCGTGCAGAATCTGGGGACAATGCTGCTTGCGGAGCTATAACTATATAGATACAGATAATTGTGGGGCACCACTGGTGCACGGCGCCGTTAATGCACACTGTAGTTGTACTATAGACGATATATCTTCACTGCGCCCACATCGGTTATGGTAATTGGGATTCCAGGTAAAGGACCCGAATGCATTAGTAGACAGGCGTGCTCCATTTGTGATGCAGGGAATCATGCCTCCAGGCTGCGTTCATCACACGACCAGGTAACGTGGTGTATCCAGCCATGCCAACTTGGCCGAACCTTTCCAGGCGCAAAGATACTTCTCTGCATCCTTGGAGTTGTGAACCCGGCGGATGAGCTGGGGTAACCTCAATTCTCCACCGGGATTTTCCTTGCGATAGCTTCCTCGCCGCTCATGACCCCAAAAGTATCCCAGCAAGAGATATTCAGGAATATTTCGGCATCCAGTCACGCCCGCTTGCCAACGGTCTTCCGGCACTAAGCAAGGTATATGAGATCACTGGCAGTGCAGCAGACACAAACTAGTACTTAGTGGCTGCTTGAATCGAGATCACGAAATAGTGAATTGATAAGGCTGATGATGCCCGTCGACTGGTTATGGGTAGGATTAGATTCGGGGCCCAGCGAAGTCGGCGGAAAGGAGGTTGAAAGGACGTGATTCTGATTTGAAGGCAGCCTATGAGAGGACTAGTTTGAAGTCATATGCAGAATATATTAGCCTCAGCAACGACTCGCGTTATCTCTATTCTTATAGACACTGAGAAGCCGAGGAGGAGTGCAATAAAAATATCAGAAAGCAGGAAAGATAGAAATACAGGCTCGTTATCTGCTACGACCTTCTCTAGCAGCCTTGCCTGCGCGTTCATGCGAGCTGAGGACGGGAGTGACACCCATCATCTTCGCTCGTCGGATGGCCTGGCCCAGTTTCCGCTGGGTTTTGGCAGTGAGGCCAGTGACACTACGGCTGTAGATCTTGCCCATCTCTGACATGTACTCATTGAGGATGACGGGGTTTTGGGCGAAGATCAGGGGGTTGATACCGAGCTGGTGGAAGACATCGTTGTAACGAGCCACTTTTGGTTCGGGGGCGACTTCAACTCGTCTTCGACGAACGGGAGGTTTCACGACGCGTGATTGGTAGGTGAGCTCGTGAGGTCGGATGGCCTGAAGATGGTGTTGAGCGCGTCTAGAATACAAATATGGAGAGGAGACGTACGCTATTTATATTGAAGGTCTTGAAGTTGCCTCGTCTCCCACCTATCGAGGAAGCTGTTAAGGAGAATAAGTAAGGGCAAACATGAAGATTAGAGACGCGATTTGCTGACCTTCCAAGTCGCCAGCGAAAGACTTGCGACCCCCTGCAGCTAGGTCCTTTTCGGCCTTTTCTGCCCCCGCGATGCTAATCATGTCCTGCAGCGCCTCGAACTCGGGTTCCTGTCCAAATGTCTGGCGGGAGACAGCAGTGGAGGAGAAGGAGAGGACGCGGGGGGAGGGGATATTCGCATGGCGAAGGCTATTACGGAGAGAGGCGAGCATGAGACTTGGGACGAGCAAGAGCGGGAGCGCGGTGTGTCGCGGTCTGCTTTCGGCAGTCAGGGTTCCACCAGTTTCTGCAAATTTCCCATTCCGGAGATAACCGAATGCCAGATTGTCTCCGTGCGCAGGAGTCCAAGGACCCCAGGTTGCCGTGTCACACCCGTCACGCAGCAGATAAGGCCGTGCGCAAAATTAATATTTATTCGTGCGCGGCGAGCTCAAACGCGGGCGAAGAAGACAATGCGAACCAATGTACCGCTTGCTGTGGCCAGGCGAAGTGGCCAGCAAAGCGGGAGGACGGGACTCATCTGGGCTTTGTGACGGGATTGTTGTTATCCTGATCAAAATATTTAAATGCAAAATAGAGTAATTCCAGTGATGTCGATGATTGAATATAGGCCTGATACTCAAGCCTCTAACGCCTCCTCCCCAAGGGTCTGTACTCTCTTGTCCCTCACCCACCCCTTGCCCTCCTCCTCCTCCACCCATCCCCGTCCCCACTTTCTCCCTGCATTCATGTCGTGTTGACCCCCTGCGCATCTCTCGCCTTATTCCATCCGTAACGCTCTTCCCGCTGCCCGCCTGCAGTTCGTCGCCGTCGTTGCTGCCAGTCCTGCTGCTCACTCGGCTCTTCCATGTCGGACTCAGGCTTCCACCGTCGCCAACCCCCTAGTCCTCTCGTCTTCTCCCCAGAGAATGTTCTCTCCCCTATCCCCCTCCAGGCCCAGAACAGCAACTCCAGCATGTATGGGTCGGGCTCAAATACCGTGTCTATGCCCTTCGTCCGTCGTCATGTTACCCGTCGTCTCAAGGCTGCAAAGGCAGAATGTGACAAGGAGCTCCAGCGCGTCACCAACAGCATCACCACCTTCTTCGAAGAACGTCTCAGGGAGGGCGACCACGAGACCGAACGAGAACAGCGAGACCGTGACAGAGGCAGGGACAGGGAGTACGACCGCGACTCCCAGCCAGGCGATATCGAGCCTCTTCGCGACGCTTTCTGCTACCAGCCCGCAGACTATGGCTCTGCCCTGTCCGTCGAAGAGTCCGGCTCTGATGGTGGTTACGAAGCGGAGGTTGAGTATAGCCGACACAATCGACAACGTGCGTACCCAGACGAGGACCGTCCGAGGACTGCTCCAACCCTTTTTCACTCCTACTCATCACCTGTGCTTCATACAGCTTCGTCCACCTCTCAGATAAGCCCCGCCACCCTCCGCAGGCAGAACACCGCGCCATGGGACAAGCCCCCTAATAACGGCCTCATCGCAGGCAGCGTCTCCGCTAGCCCTGCATCTTCGACCATTCTGCTTCCCGAAGCCACCCTCACTCGCAAACCACCTCCTGCGGGCTCCGCGCCCACGACCTGGAATGCGGGAGGCGGTGCATCATCCCGTCGGCTGTCTCGTACTATTCATATTCCTGCTCGCCCGACGCGATCCGGACAATCATCTCGATCGACGTCCCGCTCCCGCTCCCCTTTACCTCCGCTGTCCTCTCATCCCAGCTTCTCTGAGTACATCAGTTCGGGCGTCACCTCAGCCAACCGCCGTTCGTCTCGAATTCTCGTCGATGACCCGATTGATCCCATCATGTCAGCTCTCTACGACATTATTGGTGTGGCTACAGATATCATTGACATGACCATCGCCCAACTCACCGCCAACCCCAAGGTGTGCGAGTCCCTTGTTCAAAGGGTGCAGACTATTGGAAAGGCGTGGGACGAGCATCCTGAATGGCATGGGCGCAATTGGTACGTACAAGTGTTGCTCGCCGTGGCTAGTCTTAGTCGCGTTGTGGAATGGTGGGAAGCGGAGAAGTACTTTTGGAACTTCGATGAGAACGAAGACGAGCAAGATGAGCCCTTGATGTTTGTGACGAAACCCGCGGGTGAGACGCCCCCCATTGGATCCTCCAGCAAGCAGTTGGGAAGCGAGCTGGAGAACTTCAAGCTCAATGACGATGACGAAAATAAGCTACGGCTTAGTAAACCTGCTAGCCAAAGTCGACGATCAAGAGACGAACAACCTAAAGAACTTTCTGCTGCTGCTACGGGAGGAGCTTCTAGGGAGACTGGAGATGCATCGGCGCGTGCTACTGTGTCTTCGAACGTTACTCCTTCCAAAGCCGCCGAGAATCCAGATTCTGCTCGCGTGTTGGCTACTGAGCGCCTACGTCTCCAAGCTGAAACCGCTCAGAACCAGAACATCGTCATGGAGTTGAGTTTAGACGGTGATCATTTCATATGGATCAATCATGCATGGCGGGTGGTGGTGGGGTAAGTGGATCCTTACCCTGATTATATACGCCGTGATTCACCCTATTTGACCTCCCCTCTAGGACGGATCCCGAAGATTTAGCTGGCACCCGAATCTCGAGTTTACTCTCCCCTGGCGATTGGGGCGTCTTCAAAGAGGCCACGCAACGTCTTCAAGAAGATGATTCCCACACGGTCGAAGTCAGGTTCAAACTCCAGATCGAACCAACTGTGGAGCGTGATCCGACCGCTGGGACACTTTACCAGACGATGGAAGGTAAAGGGATGTTAATGATTGACCGCGAGGATGGCCAGCCGTCGCACACGATGTGGGTCGTCAAGCCCATTGCTCCAGCGCGATACGAGCACGACGCCCCCACCATCACACTCGAAGTTGACGACGCTGCCCCTGAGCCGGCATCGACGATACGTGCTACTTTCGCGGAGAAGACCAACGTCGAACCTGCAACGCCCTTCCCCTTCGCCCAGCCCATCAACACTAACGAAATCTTGTGTCGTATCTGCGAGTGCCAGATCCCACAGTGGTACTTTGAGAAACATAGCGAAACTTGCGCGGAGACGCACCGTCTGGAGGCAGAGATCATGGAGTGCAACGAGTCCATTGCTGAGCTGCGGAATACCATTCGCGATCTGAGCGCTGCTGTCGACCGAGGTTCCTCTTCTCCTGTTCCTGAGTATCGCGGAATGCCAATATTCAGCCCCTCGAGCTCGCCTATAATGTCTTCCCCTCTGCAGCTGTTCCGAGCCAACAAAATGCAGCGATTTGGTGTGAAGAAGATGCAGAAGCGCCTTCTTGACCAGCTGGAGGATATTCTGCAAGTAGCGGCGGAGATATCTATGCCTTCTCCTAAAGACGAAGAGGCGAAGGAACCCATAGAGCGACAGCGCTTGCTTTCTCCTGGGTCAGAGCGCAAGATTTCGCAGGTGCGGAATTGGTCGAAGCCGAGCACGGAAGATGGGGCGCTTGGTCAGTTGGTGCAGGATGCAGAACGTGTTATGAGGCAGAAGATTGACAATGTCGTGCGGATGCAAAATACCATCAGATACTCGGAGAAGATTTGGCTTGAGTGGCGGGAGAGAGTTGATAATGTTCTGGCTACTCTTGAGGAGGCTGACAGCGAGAGCAGCAGCGACGAGGAAGAAGAGGAAGGGCAGGATCGCAGGGGCGAGGGCTCTATGGATGATCATTCAAGTACAACCTCAGAGTATGCGTACAGCGGAGAAGTCTCTCTGGAGCCAACGCCTATGGCGTCGTTATCCCCGATCCCTATTCCCCAAATTACCTCCCCAGAGATGCGCCCTGTGCAGGTGCCTGTCCCCGCTGCGCAGGTTACAGGTTTCAGTGGTCGGCAAGCACTGCATACTCGATCATCGACACCATCATCCGTCTCTTCGCCTCTTGCCCTCGCTGCTCCTATCGTTGCGCCCTCATCCCCTGAGGACGTCATGCCGCCCATGTCTCTTGACGAAGACCACCCGAGTTCTTATGGAGGACCTAGTTCTTTGACGATCAAGACACGTAAGTCTGCCCAAAACTTACTAGAGCCTAAGTTTATAGTCACACCGCCGACTTCACCACTAGTCTCAGCTAAAGACGGGCCTGGGCTTACGCGCGAGACGTCGATCAAGCGCTCGCATCGCCGGCACTCGACGGCTATGAGCCCCCCAGGTCCTCTCTCACCCAGGCAGTCGTCTGCGGCGCCCCTATCTCGAACAAACCCAACGTCGATCAAGGACTTTGACATCATCAAGCCAATCAGTAAGGGCGCTTTTGGCTCCGTCTTCCTGGCTAGGAAGAAAGTTACCGGAGACTATTATGCTATCAAGGTGTTGAAGAAGGCTGACATGATTGCAAAGAATCAGATCACAAACGTCAAGGCTGAGCGGATGATCCTAATGAAGCAGGCAGAATCACCTTTTGTGGCGAAGCTGTACTTCACGTTCCAAAGCAAGGAAAATTTGTATCTGGTCATGGAGTATCTCAACGGCGGCGATTGCGCAGCTCTCATCAAGACGCTTGGCTCTCTGCCCGAAGTATGGACAAAGAACTATATGGCGGAGGTCGTGCTTGGCCTAGAGTACCTTCATCAACGAGGCGTAGTTCATCGGTACGTTATAAGAAATTATTTTGAGTGGCCATGCTAATCTATTCTGGCATACAGTGACCTCAAACCTGACAATCTACTAATCGACCAGCATGGTCATCTGAAGCTTACTGACTTCGGTTTGAGTAGAATTGGTTTACTGGGTCGTCAAACCCGCGAGAGTCCAGCAACAAGTCGGCCCCATACGAGATACGGTTCCCGATCACGTCCGCCTTCGATGGACTCAGCATATTTATCTTCTCCATTGATTTATACCGATCTCAGCACTGGAGGTTCGTACTTTACCCAGCGGACGAATGCTGTTCCACGCGTAGGAAACAGCCCTTATCTCCCCCCCACAGATGATGTCAGTGAATCCAGCGGATCTGAGTCTCTCTCTGGACTACACGCGCGACGCAGTGTAAAGCAGATGTCGGACAGCCCGTTGCAATCTTTCGCTACGGAACTGACGACTGACCTTCGATCACATTCCAATTCTGGTGGTGGTACTCCTCCTGGTGAACAAAAGTTCGTCGGTACTCCTGACTATTTAGCTCCGGAAACTATCCTCGGTTTACGTGGGGACGATGCTGTTGTTGATTGGGTCAGTGTTTAATTGATCTTTTTCAATGAGATTTCTAATATTATCGCAATAGTGGGCTCTTGGTGTGATCACATATGAGTTCCTATATGGCATTCCTCCCTTCCATGCGGAAACTCCTGAGAAGGTGTTTGAGAATATTCTATCGGGGCACGTCGATTTCCACGACAATTTCCTGGAGCTCTCGGATGAAACCATCGACTTCATTAAACGTCTACTTACTCTCGACCCTAATGAGCGTCTTGGGGCTAACGGGGCAGAAGAGGTGAAAGCTCATCCCTACTTCGATGGCATTGAATGGGATACCATCACCACTTCAGAAGCCGCTTTCGTCCCACAAGTTACGGACCCCGAGTCCACCGACTACTTTGATCCTCGTGGTGCTATACCCCAGCTATTCCACGACGAGGATCAAGTTACCTTGCCGAGCCAATCCGGTCTCGACAGTCCCACAGGCAGCTCCTCTATGCCGCCACCATCTCAACCTGTTCCCATCGTTGGTCATAAAGAGGTCACCTCACCTTCAAGTGGCAGCGATGACTTCGGTTCCTTCAGCTTCAAGAACCTGCCTGTACTGAAGCAAGCGAATGACGATGTCATCCGCAAACTGAAAACAGATCAGATGGCCCCTCTCACTCACGCGTTGTCCGAACCTGTTGCTTATCACCAACGGAAACGTAGTGTATCCACGCGTATCAAGAAACCTCCAAGTGTGGTCACGAATATGGATCCAAAGAATATCTCCACCAATCCGCCATCGCCAGCGACGTCAACTTCCTCAGTAGCTTCATCGCCTTCACGCACTAGTATCCCTCCTGCAACCCCGGGGAGTGCCAACACTCATTCTCGCAAACCCTCAGAATATGGAGCTGTCGAGCGGTTCAAACTCAACCAACTTGAAGGGTTGGACAGACGAAACTCCATGCCTAGTCGCCTCCGGACAGCTTCAGTTTCAAGTGCTGGAGATGGGTCAGGATCAGAGACGTGGAATTCCTCTGCAGGATACGGAAGCCAGCAAGAGTCCAATACTCCGCCATCTTCCGTTCACTCTATCGATTTGAGGAAGGGCCCCGATCCTGCCGACCGCGTTGTCACATGTCTACTTGCAGAAGACAATCCCATCACAGCCAAGATTATTGAGACTTTGCTCATTCGTCTTGGCTGTAGGTGTGTTGTGGTTTCTGATGGCTCGGAAGCCATTAGTGTAGCAATGGGTGACATTAGTAAGTTTATTATTGCTAAATCTTACCCCATTTCTTAGAATTTTTTTCTTAGAATTCGACTGCATCCTGATGGATTTACACATGCCAGTTCGTAAGTCGCAAGCACCTCTTTAATTTAGGGTTTGTTCACTCATTCTCGATGATAGTTGATGGCGAAGGTGCCGCTCGCTATATCAAGAGCACGAACAGTAAAAATACCAATACCCCCATTATTGCTGTGAGCGCGTATAGTGCAGCTGATCCAGGCAGTGAAGCAGGGAATCTTTTTGCTGCATCTCTATCCAAGCCCTTGCAAAAGGCTGACCTCCTAAGTTAGTTTTCGATTGGTTCTCGACTAATATTTAACGAAATTCATCACTGACGGCGTTAATTCATCAGCCGTGATGCGTCAACTTGGTTTTAAAACCTCCACGATGCAAGGTGGACCAGGACATACCAAAGTCACTGCCTCTCATCCGATTCCCGCCGTACCTACATCATGACACCGCCTTCCTTGAACACGCCTTTGTTATGTCTCATCTTATATATGCCCCTGTTGCCATATCCTTTTTTTTGCTCGCCTATTTCGTCGCCCATGCCTTTCATTTCTTAGCTCTAATATACACATTCTGCACGCATTATCCATCACTCCATCACATTCATCATAGCATCATATAGTATTCATCCAGCATTTGTTTCTATCACCCTGCATTGTAACGTAGATACATGTGCCACTAAATATTGCAGGCTTTCGTAGTCTGTTTGATTTCTCCACACCTACAGCCTTGGATTTCAAGGACATCATTTCTGCGTTGATGAGTGACCTTGATTTTGGTATCACCTGGAAGCACTTGACATGTTTTAATAAGCGAGGATGCTGGGGATACTTACTTGAGACCCGCGAATACCGTGCTGGGCGCTTAAGGGTTGCCAGACGCCCACCGCACTCAACTTCGGGGTTGACAGCTGTGTTGCAGTTGCAACGGCTTTCACCCTGCTTTCATCGAGGCTCTTGGCGCATCTCAAAACCATTCGAACTATAGGATCCTACCAAGTTAGATATAGGCCGTCTCGAGATCAGTAAAGCTTGAATGCAGCAGACATCTTGTGAGTCTCATCTGTTAGGCATTACTTAACGTGTACATCAAGAGACTGGAGCAATTCTATGCTGAGCCCGTTTTCCTGTTGCTTTCACTTTATTTCTGGTGTGATAAAAGCTAATAAATACTTTTCTTGACTTCAGCACCGTGGGGCAACCAAGCATCGCGGGGCAATGGGCCTTATCCGCCAGACGCTCATCCTGGTCATCGGCATCGAGCACAAACAGCGCCTGCTTTACCTCCTATTTCCAATCCGTCAAGCTATCACCCTCGTCCGCTCGTTCCAGGGCATGCCCCCCAATCTGTGCACAGACCCGACTTGTTTTTCAGCAATTCAGCTCCCAACACGAACAATCAACTTGGCCAAACGCGCGATGTTGGCTATCCCCCTTCGTCTCCCCCACCTTCACAACAATACATTGCCGCAACTCATTATCAACCTTTTCCTCGTAACGTCCCTCCGCTTCCGGGAGGAGCTGCACCACCGATTCCGCCTTCCTCGAGTCGCCCTGCAATGCAAGCCTACCGCTCACTATCATCTCCTCCAGTTCCGCAGAAACCCTCAGTCGTTTACTCGCCACCACCAGTACCACCAGTTCCATATACATTTTACGACACTCGATCTCCTTCACCAATGTTGCCACCGCCACATATGAGTCTCGAAATGCCCCAGCCATCGCGAACAGAGGAGTATGCCGCGGAAGAAGCCGATGATGATGGTCTAGCTATCGCGCTTGCACTCTCTCAATCAGAGTCGAATCGACAACAAGAATATCGTGATAAACTCGCGAGTCAAGAGGAAGAAGAATTGTCGCGAGCACTGGCGGAGTCTATGTTGTTAGCTGCCACTGCTGCAAGTCCTTTAAATGACTTCGCACCAAGTAGCAATGGTTCCACAGATGATTTAGAAAGAGCACTGGCCGAATCTTTACGGTTAACAGGGTGGAGAGGCGTCTCCTCGAATGAAGCTGTAGCAGGAACCAGCTCTAGTGTGCACGGCCTCAGGGAGATACCAGAAGACTCAGGCAATAACCATGTTTATGATAATGAGTCGGCTCGGTCTGCTCCCTCCACTCGGCTCCCGTTGCCATCTTCCTCCCAGTCATTTTCGTCGAGCACATCTTCCACCTCATCAGCATTGTCCTCGAGGTACGAAAATCTGCAAACTTCAACATCGTCAAGGATTGCTATGCCAGACGACAATGAGGCATCTTCCCCACGTACAATAAAGCAATCCAAGGGAAAGCAAAGACAGAGTATCTCAGAACTGCCATATCTGGCTTCAGAGCCCATGAGCGAGTCGACTGTTCCGGAAGATGCACACCCCGAATATTCGACACCTAATCAACTGTCACAGGCGAAAATATCAGCTAATGATACACAATTGCTGGACGATGAAGCCCTCGCGCGTCGTCTTGCTTCAGAGGAAGAAGAACAAGCATATTTCCACCTAGAGGCATCCGAAGAGAATCAAGAGTCCTCTGCATCCTTATCTGGGGAGGCTCAGTCACCAGACCTTCCTGTTTATTCGCCGAGAGAGAAAATGCCGCATGAACAGCCTCTATCACAGCCTACCATTGCCGCGAACATATTAGACGATGAAACTCTTGCACGCAAACTAGCTGCAGAGGAGGAGGCCGCAGTCATGGATTCCAAAACCGAATTTTTACCAGCCGTTGCCGGGGTTGGCAGTCTTCCGCCGTCAAACATGATTCTTGATGAGTTCCAAGAATCTTCAGATCTCGACTCAGGGCTTCCTTCTTACGTCGATGCAGCTTTGGGGACTTCAGGACCGGGCTCTGATATTTCTGGCCTGGAGGGGAATCCTCCACGATCTTTAGTAGGAACTTCTCCGATGTTACAGTCCCAGCTAATTTCCTCAGTGAACGCCGAGTCGTCTACTGAGCATACTGGGCAAACAAAGTCTGATATTCAACCCATTGCATTATTGAGACCCGAGAATTTGAATCCTCCTCAAGAATCTCAAAACCTAGCACGGCGCACTTCCTCTGCCAGCTCGTCCTCTAACACTACACAGACCTCTGAAGCTGCATCGAGCGCAACCTCAAGTTCCATCTTAGATCCAGCTGTCCTCAATGTGAATCAATTTATTGATGGTGAACTTCTACGTGGAGTCTGTGAGTACATAAGTCTTTCATGATGAGGCATATTTGATAGTAAAGAATTTACAGCGATCGGGTTTGTACCGCCAAAAATTTCTGCGCAATTGATTCCGATGCAAGGCCCGCTACCTAATATTATATCACTGCCGTATGGCAAATCTCCTGCCTTGCATATCCACGCACCAAGTTGGAGACATGCGCTCAAGTTGATGGCCCGTATGAGTGGATCGAGAATGGAACCAGCCGTGGAAGCTTTAGCCGTGACGAAGAGCGACAGTATGAAGCTACGTACAGTTGTTCAGTTTGTGAAGGTGAGCTGGCATATATAACCTTATATCTATGAGAAGACTTACAATAGGCATATTGAGACTCATCCTATGTCCAATGAATGGCGGACAGTATTATGGTTTACTATTGATCACCCTGTGCCACCATCATTACCCAACTTGCAAAGGTACAATAGCCAGAACGTCAACGTACTACCATGGTCATACACGCTGTCTAAAGTTCCTGATTTGCTGCGTGACGCTTCCGATGGCCCATTATCCAAAACTTACACGATCCCTGCCACGGAAGCGGTTCCTTATCCTACACTTCCTATCACTCTCCCCAATTTGGCTATGTATCTTCAAGCTGCCCTGGATGACTCGAGGAACTACTTAAATGATAGCTCAAGTGGTTTCCGAAAATTCGCCAAGATGTTGCAAGTATGCTATCCGAGTACTGATGAAGATCTTTCGTTGGATCCTCCAGAACGCAGTAGTGTTACTGGACTGTTCAAGAGAGTCATTGGACGAGGTCCCAAGAATGCTAAGAAAGGAAGAGGAATGAATGAAGATACCTATGATTTGGTCACACCTTTCGTGCCAGACGAGTGGGGCTAGATACGGGCTAGCGCTATGCAAGTCCTTCTTGCCCATTCAATACCCATTACTCTCGAGCATCTTTTTACCCGGATCGACTCTCAATTGGAACATATGTTTACTTATTCGCACCTCGGATACTTACTACTATACCTGTACACTATTCCGGCCCTTTGTATTTTACTTGATCATGTATTTGGTGAATCTTAACCATACTTACTGGAAGGCATTGTAGAAGTAAAGTAGATATTACTGTATCTAGGTAGATGTTGGACTTTAACGAAATTCATTATATGTCGAATCATGACTCGGACTTATCGGCAGTCACTCTCGGCTTTAAACAAGCCGACTTACACAGAGCCTAATATTCCTTTTCTGCTTCCTCTAGCCTCTCTTTTCTCTTTGCTTCCTGGTCCAGTTGGACTCGCCTTACGAATCACTTAGCAAAGGGCTTTGTTCCATGCCTCCGTACTTATATGGATTCTCCGAAAGTTAGGCTTCTTGACCATCTGCCAGTGCCACTGGTGAGCGAATTGAATTCGTGAGGACCTTGTCAAGTGGATCCGGATGGGCTTCCTTTTCTTTCCAATATATCAGCTGGTTCTCCACAGCAAAGTCCGGCTGGCAAGTGGCTTAGTATAATTCACCCTAGAACTTGCTCTGCTAGTGGCCGCTACAATAATAGGCTTCTGTGATATCATCCGGTTGGATGCCGTGGTACTTCGACGCTCAAGTATCATGTAAAAAGCTCACATGGGTACTTCTGTGAATTTTAGGAGCAAGCGTTGCTGATGGTTCTGAACTTCTTCACTCTACGGCCTTGCTTACTTATAATCAGTGCACCCCTCGTGTCGGTTTGGGGGTCTTCGACTCCGTACGGTCACCTCACAATCACCCGTTAACTATGACTCAACATGAAACTTGTCCTCGACCTGCTGAGGAAAAGATGGATATCTCGGAAAGGGATGATACTCGATCCTATCATTCTGAAGTACTTGAATCGGAGGTGCAGTCTTACAGCTTAGCTTTGCGAGGCAAAAAGCTCAGCGCAGGACTGGCATTTGTCGCTGGGACTGGATTTACGCTGTTCGGGTTCGTCGATCAAATTTTTAAAGGATAATTTATCCATTTACACGTGTCAAGCTATGATCAAGGAGTCATGTCCGCTTTGTTAACTGCGAGACAGGTGTGTCCCCCAGTTTTCATGCCAGCACAATTAGCTAATTCCAGTAGTTCGAAAGCAATTTCCCGCAAGTCGTTGTTACTAGTGAACATAAAAGCCATGCCACCTTACAAAGTCTACTCGTTGCTATTTATGTGAGTGGTATCCATGACTTTAATCGACATTATTATCTAAGATCTGCGGCTACCAGGAAATAGGCTGCTTAATGGGAGCATTGTGTAATCTTTGGGTCGGCGATAAACTCGGCCG
Source organism: Nidularia sp. FH-822889 (assembly GCA_036937115.1). Lineage (NCBI taxonomy): Eukaryota > Fungi > Basidiomycota > Agaricomycetes > Agaricales > Nidulariaceae > Nidularia > Nidularia sp. FH-822889. The sequence goes on from JASFDF010000010.1 coordinate 23,853, forward strand.
ACGACGTACTATCATTTTAGGCGGCGTGATCATGATTATAGGTGCTATCTTGCAAGCAACGTCGTTTAGCTACGCACAAATACTAGTTGCTCGCGTTATCACTGGTGTGGGAAATGGGTTAAATGTATTGTGTTTTTTATTCTTATAAAAACAGCTGACTGGTTGCTTATAGCATTTACCCATCTTCTAGACGTCTACCGTGCCATCTTATCACGCGGAATGTTCTCCTGCAGCTCAACGTGGAAGTTTTATAATGATAGAGGGAAGCCTCATAACCTTTGGCATCATGATTTCGTGAGCACTATCCATTCACTTTCCTATATGAATATTGTTGAATATAAGCGTTTATGGTAGCTATGCAAGTATCTTCATTGTCATTGAATTCTATCATTAACCGAGCAATTTTCATAAATTCAGTGGATTGACTTCGCATTGTAAGAATCCATTCTATCTGATACTGTGGCATCCGGTTTTCACGAAGTTGTCCATTAGGTTCTGGGCCAATGGCTCTTCTGCTCAGTGGAGAGTGCCTATTGCCCTTCAAATCGTACTCGCTCTCATAATGATCATTGGTATCGGATTTGTACGTTCTGGGATACCACAATCTTCATATAATGACTGTAGGATTGCTTAAATTCAGTTTCCTAGCTACCTGAATCTCCTAGATGGCGAGTCGAATTATTAGCCTATTTTCTATTGGAAACTGCTGAGAAATGGACAGGCTCCTGAAGGTCAATCGTCCCGCGGAGGCTATGGCCGTTATCTCTGCACTGGCGGATAAACCAAGTTCAGATCCTGATGTCAGGCGGACCTTTCATGCCATTCGCGAAGCAGTCATGCTAGAAGACATGACTCCTCATGGTAACGTTTCTTCGGCTAAATCAAAGGAGAAGCCTAGAAGAGTGTCACTTATGGAGCTGTTCAGTGGGGGGCGTAGCCAGAACTTCCGCAGGGTTACACTGGGTGTGGTTATTCAATGTTTCCAGCAAGTGAGTCCAATTATTTCAGTATTGGCTCGAAACCAACTAATATTCTCGTTCACAGATTACTGGAATAAACATCATTACTTACTATGCCGTGCGTCATTCAAGCAACATTAATCATACGCGATCATCATCTCATCATGATATACCAGACTCTTCTTTTTGAGCGTTTAGGTATATCCGATACGAAATCGCGAATTATTGCTGCGTGCAATGGCACAGAATATTTTCTTGCATCGCTTATCGCCATAGGCCTTATTGATCGTATCGGTCGGCGGAAACTCATGCTCTTCGGATCAGTCGGTCAAACCCTTACGATGGTATTACTCGCGGTTTTGGGTAAAGTCAACAACTCTGGTGCACAAGTGGCAAGTGCTGTTCTGTTATTTGTATTCAATTCATTCTTCGCTGTTGGATGGCTGGGAATGACTTGGTTGTATGTGAGTGCTGTCTATTTTTAAGCAATGCCGAATGAACGTGTTACTATGACATTTCAAGCCTGCTGAAATCGTTGGCCTTCGAATGAGAGGTCCTGCGAATGCTTTATCCACCGTAAGAAATAATGGACATGAGTTCTAGTAATCAAGTTGACCTTCTGATTATAGGCAAGGTTAGCCGACTGAACCTGCCGCACTAAGTATACAGATGATCAATCCCTTCTGGTTTCTAGCAACTGGGCGTTTAATTTTATGGTTGTAATGGTCACGGGTCCTTCGTTTGAGAATATATCTTGGAGGACCTACATTGGCAAGTACCTACCCATCATATTGGTTTCAACGCCTATTTATTAAGATGTCTGGGGTTTTAGTGTTTGCAGCCTTGAACGCTATGATTATTCCTGCGGTGTATTTTTTCTTCCCGGAAACAGCTGGAAGATCGCTGGAAGGTGCTCACTCTTAACACGCTTTCTTCGAGTCGGCTCTGACGCATATCATAGACATGGATGTTATATTCGCGCTGGCTTACAACGAGGGTGTTTCACCTGTGGGGGTCTCACTTCGCAAAGATCTGCCTGTTGCTGGCTCCCCTGAAGCAGAAAGAATCCTGGGCCTTGACTCCCGTTCCACTGAAGATGGTGGAGGGAACTCGCAACCTTCTACCGGATGAAATTATGAAATGCTAGAACTATGTAAAGAACATGTAATATTAGCATGAATTGTTACATGTAACAGACGATGAAGTAACATATCAACAGCACCCGGAAATTTAGGCGCGAAATCCCAACAAAATCCCATGTGTAGAATAGATTATGTTTTTATCTGAACCCTTGAATGCCGTGCTCGTTCCCTTTCAAATTGTGCCACGGCATGTCGATATGCGGGACCGCTTCTGATTGAAGGAATTTGCGGTTTTGTCAAGCGACCAAAACGGTTGAAAGGCCAAAGGATAAGGACCAGTTTTGACTCGAGCAATGCGATAGGAACCTTGACCAAGTTCATGCGTTAGACTGGACGAAAAGGCCACTGTTCAACTTACTGGGCCAAACAGGTTGCTGTCGTCACTATTGAAAGGCTCATCACCTTTGCAATAGGTATTAGATGCTCGTTCAACAAAGCCGAGAATGGGAAGTAAAAATACCTTCGATCCAAACGTGTCCCTCCGGTACACGTACTTCACGATCAGGATACGGAGGTAAAGTTGTGACGATATCCCCCTCCTTTGCTACAATCCTCTTAACGAGCATGTGTGTCGGCTTCATAGGAGAACTATAGCAGCGAAGCGAGTCAGCGAGATATATCGCGGAATTCAAAAGGAAACAAACCGCAGGCTGACTATATCATCCCGCTCCAGTCTGCGCGAGTCGTGTATTGAATATCTATTGAATAGAGCCACATCTCTCCAAAGGGAAGAATCAGGGTTCAATGTTGGCTATCTGGCATCGTGTGATGGTCAGAAAACGCATGAACATACAAGCAAAGGACGAATGACGGACCTGCATACTGCGTCCAGAAATGTAGTTCACATTATAAAAGTACTGAGATACAACGAGGCCTGTTGGAAGCCAATAGAGAATCAACCACCTGCGCTTCGCGTTGCCACTACGAAATGGTATATTCATTGACTGTAAATGTCGACCGAAGAAACTGGCAAAGCCAGTAGAGAAGTGGAAGTTGACTAGAAAGAGGTTGTGAGCTCAGATGTTAGCAGTGTTATTCGGAAGTTGGATGTTCAAAAGAAAGACCTGCAGGAGGGCAGCAAGGTAAGTACGTAATCGCCAATAAACGCCGACGCTAGTCTCCAACAGCCTTGGACTCTCAAAACCTCCTAAAGCTCAGCAATATGACAAGTATTTCCCTCGATATTGTATATACAGTGCATGTATGAAGATATATCCGAAGAACTAATAGTTAAATTTGAACATTCATTATCTACATACTAGATCTTGACTAGATCACTACTCACATGAGTGCGCAGTGCAATAATATGGTCCTGGCGTTCTGCGTAATCTACAGTTAATTGGTATTACAGTGGGTATAGCAGGTAAATATAGGCTGCTCGTAAAGTTATATAGTGAGATGCGGGTGTAGATGGGGTCAGTGTGATGAGGCGTCACAGATACAGCTAATGCTTTCACTTGAAAGCCTTTAGAAATCTTCATCCATTGTACTTGGAAATGGTCAATATAAAAAAATGCAATACTTAAGCGAGAACGTACAAAGCTCTCTGAGAGAAATTGGCAACAGTGTTGGATGATGTCGAATTTATATTGGCTTTTGAATAGTCCGACACTCGTTTTTCGAAGAAGTTGGTCTTTCCTTGCAAAGATATCATGTCCATGAAGTCAAACGGATTGGTTGAGTGATAATGCTTTTCGTTGCCGAGTGAAGTAAGAAGTCTATCGGCCACGAATTCGATGTACTGGCGCATAAGCGAGGCGTTTATTCCGATAAGAGCCACTGGGAGCGCGTCTAGAAGGGCAAAGGAAGTGATCGGTGATTACGCGGTCTCAGGGAACATAATTGAATACGAACCAATAAGAAACTCTTGTTCAATGACGACAGCTTCTGAAATTATTTGAAGAATGATATCTGGATGCGGCCTTCGTTTCAAGTGAGTGAAGAGTAGACATGCAAAGTCAGTATGCATGCCCTCGTCGCGGGAGATCAGTTCGTTTGAGAATGTCAGTCCAGGCATGAGGCCGCGCTTTTTTAGCCAGAATATCGAAGCAAATGACCCAGAGAAGAATATGCCTTCCACTGCTGCAAAAGCCACCAGTCGCTCTGCAAATGTCGATCGCTGATCCGATACCCACTTGAGTGCCCATTCAGCCTTCCGCTTGATACAAGGAATAGTCTCTATGGCATCAAAGAGACGTTCTTTTTCGCCAGGCTCCCTTATATATGTATCGATGAGGAGCGAATAGGTTTCCGAGTGAATATTTTCTATCATAATCTGGAAGCCATAGAAACATCGTGCTTCGGCGATTTGGACTTCGCTAGAGAAACGTTCCAAAAGGTTTTCGTTGACGATTCCGTCTGAAGCAGCGAAGAACGCAAGGATATGCGAGATGAAATGGCGCTCGTTACTGTTGAGGCGGTCGGTCCAGTCCATGAGATCATGGGATAGGTCAATCTCCTCGGCGGTCCAGAACGAGGCTTGCGCCTTCTTGTAGAATTGCCATATCTAAAGCCGAGCCCGCTGAAGTTTGAATAACTTACCCAGTTGCACTAGGCCTAAAGACAAACCTTGTGGTATTGAATGGGAAACAAAACGAAACGCCGTGTGGACTCTATCAACAGCGGCTCCTTGTCTAACGTGCTCGATTAGCCTTGCGCAATCTCGTAGTATAAGAGAGGAGAAACCTACGTTCTGGTAGATGTATATCGCCTACGAAACGTTGTCGTGATTTGGCTGATTCGTATTTGTGATTATTAACCTCGTTCTCAGCACATTCCGATGTGATTGATATTTTTTCCAATTGTGATGTGACCTGTATCCCGACCAACAGTTGAGCACATTGACAGGCGAGGATTGACGTTTCCAGACACGTACTTGATGCACGGGTGAAACCATGAATTGTAAGACTCTAGAGAAGGTATGTGATGGTCAAGCTCAGCCCCTGCGCCGTCGACGGCTATTAAGTTCACTGCGTTTAGCTTACTGGCGGCCTGTGGATGAAAATTGGCAAGCCGACGGGGCCTGGGCGGAGCCGGCTGATTACGTCATGCACTCATTTGTCACGCAAACTTAAAATAACCGTGACAAACAGCCACGTGCAAACGTGTTTTTTCGCGACAATAGTGGTAAATAACACGATCACGTCGTTTAATGTTGAAACAACCAAACACGACCACACCTTCAACGGGTGCAAATTATAAAAGACCCTGCGCATCCTCCTCCGTTCCCTACCTTACACCACCACCATCTACCTCTATATCTCCTTCTTATCTTGCTCACTTTTGTCCCAATGGCCACCATCTCTGCTCGTCCTGCATCCCCTGCCCCCACTCCCAGCAAAAAGGTACGCTGCTACCGTCGCGTCGTCATTAATTTTTCATTCTGACCTCCATACCTTTTCTAGGCTGCTGCTGCCCTCGCTGCCTTTAGCATCGAGTCTCCTACAAAGCCTTCCAAAGCCACAATCAAAGTTGTCGATGACGAGCGTCTTCCCGAATCGCCCAAGTCTCAGACTGACGCGGAAGACGTGCTTGACGAGATTGCAGTGGCACGTAAGAAGTTTGTTGGCGAGGTTGATCTGCCTGAAAGTGAGTCTTTCCATCTTCTTTTCTTGTACACTTCTAATTATATGCCTTCCAGGCGAAGAGCCTTTGCTCAAGGAGTCGCGTCGTCGCTTCGTGCTCTTCCCTATCCAATATCACGAGGTGCGTGACGCGACGCGTTTTTCTTCTCACTAGATTCTAAGCTTCGTAATAGATCTGGCAAATGTACAAGAAGGCCGAGGCATCCTTCTGGACCGCTGAGGAGATGGATCTCTCTAAAGATATCCATGACTGGACCAACCGCCTTAACGACAACGAACGCCACTTTATCTCCCATGTTCTCGCATTCTTTGCAGCATCCGACGGTATTGTGAATGAGAACCTTGTCGAACGGTTCTCGAATGAAGTCCAAGTTGCTGAGGCTCGGTGCTTCTATGGTTTCCAAATCATGATGGAGAATATCCATTCCGAGACGTACTCCCTCCTTATTGACACATACATTAAGGATGCTGCCCAACGCGAGTATCTATTCGACGCTATCGAGACTATCCCTTGCATCAAGCGCAAGGCTGAGTGGGCGCTGAAATGGATTTCGGACACTCGCTCCACCTTCGCAGAGCGTCTCGTTGCGTTCGCTGCCGTGGAAGGTATTTTCTTCTCAGGATCCTTCGCGTCCATCTTCTGGATGAAGAAGCGTGGGCTTATGCCCGGACTTACCTTTTCGAACGAGCTCATCAGCCGTGACGAAGGCATGCATACCGACTTCGCCTGCCTCCTCTTCAGTCACCTTAAGCGCCGCCCTCATCCCGATACTGTCAGAATCATTATCACTGAGGCCGTCAAGATTGAACAAGAGTTCCTGACAGGTTCATTTCTTGTTTAGTCTCAGCGAATGCGCGCTAACTTCAGTCGGCTACAGATGCTCTTCCGGTCAAGCTTATTGGTATGAACTCGGACCTCATGTGTCAATACATCGAGTTCGTTGCCGACCGTTTGCTTGTGTCTCTTGGCAACGAGAAGATTTACAATTCGACGAACCCCTTCGACTTCATGGATATGATTTCGCTTCAGGGCAAGACTAATTTCTTCGAGAAGCGCGTCTCGGATTACTCGAAGGCTGGCATCAGCACCGCTTCAACAGAAACAAGTGTCCCTGCGTCAAAAGCATTGTACGTTATCTTATGACTCGCTATTGCTTTGTTATTGATTATCTTTTCAATAGTGTTCTTGATGAGGATTTCTAGTCTCCATCCCTCCATCGACTGTCTGTTACTATTATATTGCTCTCTGATCTCGTACTGTTTCAATTAGAACTGTTATTGCTATGTACTCTATCTACCATTTGTATTCCAGTAGGATCATTCAATCATAAATTATATCTCCCATGCCACCAAAGCTAAAGTGTGAGAATGTAATCAAGGAGGAATAATAAAGGAGTTTTATGTACGAGATTTATTCAAGACCGCTCAATGCTTAGCACTTATTACTTACTCAGCTTACCAGAGGTCGTGATGAATATTCAACTATTGCTCGAGAAAAATAGTATTCTATGGCATATATTGCCTTGTAACCTGTATGTCGTTTTTTAAAACCAAGATCGCTATTGACACCAGATGGGAACCATGGGTATGGTGTGTCTAACGATCTGAATCTCGCAGGTTCATCGGGGAGAACTGTGTTTATACATAGGGCAATCGGGAGACGAGGACGGCGATCATTATTATTAGCAGCTCAACCTTCGATCGTTAAATGAAGGCACGGTACAGCCAGTATAACCCGCATGGTAGAGGAGCCTGTAGTGATATAGCCGGAGGAAGGGAGGCATTGATAGATCTCTCGCTATCTCTCGGCGATTCTGTTATATTACTGGCGACTGGATGTGAGGAGACATGGTGAATTTCCTTTGCGATCCACACACGTACCGGAAGTCTCGACCTTTCCAAGACACAATATCAGACAATATCAGCACTGCATAAGTGTAGATTGCATCGACCATGATAGAGAAGAATTTAAGAAGACCTGCCCTGCGCGCGCGGTCAGGTCCGGTCAATCACTGTCTAAAATACCCTGAGAAAACTTGGAACGGTTAGAAAAGTGTAAGCATGTGTGGTATAGCCATAAAAAAGATGTCTTGGTCCCAACTTGGCTCTGGCACAGCATTTTACCATCGGAAGTTGCATTGGCTGAGGGATTTTCAGGAAGGATGTTCTCCAGATGAACGGCCCTCGGAGGCTTAATGAAAAGCTGGCAAGGATCCGGATCTCTGAGCAGCTGACCACTGCGTTTGCAGTTCTTCCGTGCCCGTATTGACTTTTGAATGCATTTGAACTGTTGGACCACGCTGCGCGTACTATACAGTCCGAGAACAACTATATGGCAGCAGAGAACGCCAAACTATCGGTTTGGACTCGACTTTGAGGAGAACTGGGTAGCAAAGAGATGTGTTCCTGTTCTCGCCAGGGCTGTGAACACGAATAATCTTCAATAGGGTTTAAGATCACCCTGTATAGGCCGGCGGCTACTGCGAGAGCATTCAAGTTATCATGCAAATGAAAGACACGATGAGTAATGACGTGTCGCACCCGAGATTATCACTACCAAATAGCAAGCTTCAGTGACGCCTCATGCAGATGCGAATCGATAACGGTATACGAGCAAGCCAGAAGTCAAGCACGTCGGATTTGAAGTGCCTGAGAGCCAACAATTCTCCGGAGCTATGAGAACAGTGCAACAGCGCTTGTCCACAACATGGCCAGCTCTAGAACACGACAATACGACGGATCAAATGTCTTTATACTGAGCCCCATGGTGCGGAAGACAGAACACGCAAACACATGTGCAAACGCGAGGCCGGCCGCAGGCAGGGCCTTCATCTTCAGTGAACTACAGAGACCCAGTAGCCAAAAGATAGGCGATAAGCAGAGGTGCCTTAGAGCTGGCTGCTCGTTGTCATCAGGTACTACCATTCATTCCGTTCATAATGATAAGCCGATCCGGCAGAGAGGGCTTAATGAAAGGGCTCGAGCAAAGCCTGAGAGCTCTTGAGATTTATCGAGTGGGTGATTGGCTGGTGTAGTGATAAGTACCTGGAATCGCGTAATTATCTGGACCTGGTTGTTGATAGAGCAAAAGAAGGTTGAAGGCTTCACCTTGATGGACTTTGCATTTCCTCGACGAGCACGGAGATGAGGGAATGCTGTACGTCTGCATCCGGACGGATTCTGCTTCAGCTTGCGCTGAGTTGGCAGAATATCCATATATATCCACGATTTTCGACTTCGAGATGTAGGCAGATATGACTGGACTGTCAAACCGTCATGTCTTTAGGATGTCCTGTACATCTTGATTTGAGATCGGATGCTAATCTGGGCGAGCGCAGAAGAGGGCGACGAGAAGGCCTTGCGGAGGGGTTGCCCCGTACATCTGCGGCTTTCCATCGGGGTGGGTAATCGCCACGATTAGCCGGCTTCACTAGTGGATATAACAATGGTAGTCGATATTCACCCGCATTTCAACAAAATTTGTGAAGCCGAGCCGCATTCTTGGCGCGGAGGTATCCGCACTGGCAGCGATCATGATCACGGACGGATATACGCCCGAGGAGTGATCGGAACATAAATAACATTGGGCAAGAGTGCCAAACAGGGAGTGTGGAAACTTTGAATCGAGTCGGACTCGACATGTTCACGTCGTTCCATGAGTCTCGTAATCTTTACGATCTGCTAACCTTGTCACTCTGCCCAGGAACACAGATCGCTTGATCAGCCAGTCCTGCTACGCCATGGCTGACCTGGCGTGCGAAAAACCAGGTTACTCAATCCCGCCTATTTAGTTTGGCTTATCCCAAGAAGAAGCTTCCAACTCTTCGACCAGGGATTTAAGTTGGCGAGCCAACGTGTCCCGCATCCCTAGCCTTCCGCTTTTTTTCGCTCCCTTCGGTCATCATCAGTTCAGCAGTTTTCACGATGAAGCCCGTCTCTTTCTTACGCAATACCTGGCGGAAACGCGCTGAACAGAAACCTGTAGACTCCGGCAGAGGCGACACACAGGCCCTCAATCAGGAGGCAGCACCTGATGCTTTGTTGTTCTCTTGCGCGGGTGCTGTGGATTTCAGCGCGGTGGATAAACTTCCCGTGCTGCATAATACACCTCCTCTTCAGGAGGGATTGGGTCTCTGGATTGAAGATCCTCGTCAGGAGGCCAAGGCTGCTGCTCTGCGTCCTATGCAGGTAGCCGTTCAGCAACCGCGCCTTCGTGATCGCTCTGTCACTGGAAAGGAGAGCTCTAGCAACCTCCGCGATCTAGCATTTCATGGGCATGGTGCTCCCGTGAATTCCTCGCATGGTCCGCCGAGGAATGCCATGCACGGTCCTAAGAACATCGTGCATGGCCCTCCTGGATTAACTGTGCAGTCTTCAGGAGCTTCTACTAGCTCATTACCTGACTTCAGTTCTTCTCTCCGACGCTCCCATCGACCTCCTAGAATCACAGTTCATCCTCCCATACAACGCCAGTCAACAACATCGGTTGTCAGTCTACCCACGAATCCACGCTCTCCAACTCGCGTTAAATTCGCATTGCCACACGAAGGATCTCCCCATTCTTCCCAATCTTACCTACCATCACGTCAAACGCACGCCAAAATTAATGCGTCGTCATCTGACTCATTGAGTGATTCGGACGACGACACTCTGGATTGCGATTGCGTGAAAGTTCCTTCACCAGAGCATGGATACAAGCACCATTACCGTTGCGCGTCCAGATATCGCGCTTTGGAGAACGGTGGTACAGCTGCTGTTCCGGGGTCTCCTTCAGATTCACCGTCCCGCCGTACAAAAACAGTTCATGCTGTTCTGGATCTCTCAGCATTTCCCAAACCACGCACGCTGTACCACAGTACCGGATCCACTCCCTTCCTACCCTATGTAGATGGATCGTCTTCGCGGTCACGGGCCGTTGATCCCACGGATGACCCACTTTCACAATTCCCAGCACCACCACCTCTAGTTATACGGAGGAGAATCCCGCAACCATTAATATTGCGACCTACTCCTTCCATAGCTCCACTACCACCCTCTCCGTGTTACAGCTCTTGTGATTCTACGCCGCCAACGACACCCACGACACCTCGCCCGCAACTATCCCCTTCGTACCCTAAAGCTGCTTCTCCAACTTCCATTCTCAAGCACTCCCCTAGTCGTGTAGCAAGCAATATCCCCCCACCCCTGTTCAGTGCGCCTACCAGTCCACTGCCTAGTCCCCCGATTTACTCCAATTCGCCTCGTCATTCGCCCGACCATGGAAGTTTGGCAAATACGCGACCACTCCGGATCGCAAAGTCAACTTCTCACCTTCGAAATGACGTTCCTCCGCCTCCCGCCACCCACAGGCTTACGTCTAGTGAACCCTTATCCCAACTCCCCTCATCTGATCGGGTCGACTCTAGGAGACGGGTCACTTCTCGCCCCGAGCCTGCGCGAATAGAAGCTCGACAGGCTCATCTGGTGAGATTCATCCGATGAGCTGCAACTTCAGCTTTTGGTGACCTAAATTCACAGGACTCGAATGAGAGGATACCGGCTTCCATGCCGTCCTCAGAGCCTCCCATCCAATGGGGCTATGCATTTTAGGAATTCAGATTTTGACGAACAGCTGGCTGTCGTCTCTCCAGTTCGCTACTGTATATAAAACGAGAATATTAGCATCTACTATTTATCATAGAAGGGATAGTCGTACATAAGTTGGAAGAAAATGTATATTATATAGCACATCAGACAGTGTGTAATAAGTAGTACAAAATTAGGAAGAACTACTTATTCGTGTAAGACTGCGAATACTTGGAATTATTGATCGGAAGGTGCAGACGGGACTAGAATTCCGAAGTTTCACGCTTGCAGAAGGATGAAAAAAATCTTCTCTGGTGGATGCAGGTCGGTGAATGGATATGTTTCAAGAGCCACACAGCTACTGCGGGAAAGGAAATTACGAAGTTGGGACTCTGCCGAACACCTTATTTTTCCTTTCTTGTTTCCGAAGGCCGTTGTTGTGAGTTGCTCTGCTTGTCCTCCCGTAAAGAGGTTATAATGTAGGCGACGAGAACAATGTTGGCCGCCATAACAGCTGTAATTGCCGCTAACGTAGAATTTCCTGTTGAATTAGAGAGTCAGAGGTGGTTCTACTGAGTAGAACGAACAACACATGCCATTCCAAAGGTACTTTTGTGATCCGAAGTACGAGGCGAGCGGTACAATGCCCAACGAGAGACTGAAGAAGACGAGTTTGGCAAGCACACCGCTAATTTATGCAAGTTAGAACGAAATCCAGATCGGTCGAAAGAAGTGAGGCGAACCCCGCTGCTGCATTAGATGTTGCGTTCGCGATTGCAACCTGTTCGCTCATGGTGGTGGAACGTAGAAAGAAGATGGAGGGAAATCGAGTCCGACTGTCGCGGTTGCCGTAAAGACTCAGTAGTTGAAGATGGTGTTGAACAGCGTCACTGCAGTTGTTTGACGCCGCACGCGTCACAATAGTCGCGTCGACATGTGATTCCCGACGTCGTGGCGCGCCTGCGATGCATACACTGTTCCCCAACACCTACTCGCATTCCCTCCTCTTACCTTATGAGCCAAAGCGAACCACCCGCGAGCCAGTTGCTGAAGAGGAAACCTTCCTTGAGTAGCAAAGGGTCCGCCGAACTGGACTCTACTGAGAAGACACAAGCGAAGTACGGCAACTCCTGGTTTCATAGTGTTCGTTGGGATATTGAAGGCGGCGAATGGGACATACTCCTGGCTTCGACATCTATAAAGCTACTCCTTTTCCCTTCCTAGTAAGTGATGCAAATAATCCCGGTAAGGGCACCATTAACACGCATGTCCTATACCTACCAGTCGCTCTACGGATTTCGAAGTCCATAGGAACTGGCTTGCAATAACCCATTCCCTCCCCATATCAAAATGGTACTACGATGTAAGTCTCGAGCGGACCTTCATTTCGCAATGAAATTCAACGATTTCTCCATAGACTACATCGGAATGGAGTGAGAGCCCTCTTCTTTGGCGGCGCATTCAAAAGACGTTAACCTGATTGCAGCTCTCGATTATCCTCCATTCTTCGCCTATTTTGAAAAGCTCTTGTCAATACCAGCATCCTTCATCGATCCCAAAATTGTGGATCTCAACAATCTTAATTACGATGCCTGGTCTGTGATTGCCTACCAGCGTACTACGGTTATCCTTACGGAACTAGTCCTTGGAGCTGTGCTTCTCAGGTAACTTGATTGAGGAAATACTACCATGCAGATTATCTGAACCCACCTATCTCCTCACAGGTTCATTCGTGGCTCGATAGATCCCTCGATGCAACGAGTAGTATCTGCCTCACTGTTCCTCCATCCTGGCTTCCTTATTGTAGATCATATTCACTTCCAATACAACGGCTTTATGTTCGGAATTCTTTTATGGTCGATTCTGATGGCTCGTAACGTGAGTCCCAAGCCCTTGTGTTGACTACAATGCCGCTCATGTTGCGCAGGGCAATAAACTCGCCAGTGGAATACTCTTTGCTGTTCTCCTCAATTTCAAGCACATTTACATGTATTTAGCGGTGAATTTTACTCTCATCTGCGTATAATCCCAATGCTGATGCCCCTCCTAGCCGGCGTACTTTATCTATCTTCTGCGCTCCTTCTGCCTGTCGCCTACCTATCAGATTCAAGCGAAAAACTTTGTTTCGCTAGCAAATGCCGTAATTGCAGTCTTCGTGGTATCCCTAGGACCCTTCATCGTGATGGGCCAAATCCCACAACTACTGTCTCGTTTATTCCCATTCACGCGAGGTCTCAACCATGCGTACTGGGCACCGAATTTCTGGGCTCTAGTCACCGCAGCAGACCGTGTTCTGTTAAGATGTGCGAAGCTTGATTACAATTGAACTGGAATGGGGTGAATTAATGCGTTCCTATGTCTGTTGTAGATGTCAAACGCACAGGAGCCGATATCCCGATTAACTTGTCCGGTGTTACCTCCACTTCACGAGGGCTCGTTGGAGACACTATCTTTGCGGTGTTACCAAACGTCCAACCTCTACATACGTTCCTTATTACCCTTGCATGGCAAGCCGTAAGTCAGCGCCTATTTTTTTTTCGTCGTGCTGTAATCACTAAGCGCCTTGATGCAGATTTGGCTCATTAAACTCTGGAGGACCCCTACCTATAAATCATTCCTGACGTCGCTGACTCTCTGTGGATGGACCTCGTTCCTGTTCGGCTGGCATGTACACGAAAAGGCTGTACTACTCGTACTGATACCGTTGAGGTGAGATGCTCTGAACTATCTTGAACATTTCATTGTTCTAACAGATTTCCAGTTTGCTCGCCTCGGAGCGACAAGCGTATTTCCGCACATTCATCTTAGCTAGCGTTGCTGGTGTGTTCTCGCTATTTCCTCTCATCTTTACCCCGGGAGGTATGTCTTCCAGGCCTGCTTCTTTTCGTGTCATGAGGCTCACAGCATTGGTATAACAATAGAATCCATCGTCAAAGTTATATACTCCACGCTCTGGATAACATTTGTATATGTGCCTCTCAGCCGCCGCGTTTACGAGTGAGTCCCCGATTTCATGACCGCTCAAATCCCGTAAGACACCTATTGATGCTTCTTATCCCACTCCACAGATTCCCAAGATCGTTATCCTATGTTGTACTGGATGCACTGGAAAAAGCTTACCTAGCAGGCTTCCCGTTCCTGCTCCTCTTCGTCAGCCTGTTCCCTGTTCTGATGGGCCAAAAGGGACCGAGTGCTTCCGCGTTAGACACTTGCATGTCCTCCGACGGCTTCTCTTGTCCAGAGCCAGAGACGAGTGCAAGGGCACCCGAGTCTGGAGTGGCCGCGATGGAGTTCCTACCGCTAATGGCAACAAGTGTGTACTGTGGAGTGGGATTGGTCTGGGGCTTCCTGAGGCTGGGTTATGTCTATCTGAACGAGGACACAACGTATCAAGGACAATTGAATGGTATCAAGTAGATTGTAATGTGGATCACGATACATTGGATGGGTTACAGTGATGCTACAAATAGAATGTGTTCCTTCTCAAAAATGCAACGGATCAAGGAGGGGACGTAGGATAAAAACAACAAGGGGCGCATGCCGTACATGTGTGCAGAGCGTTTACTTCTTGGAGATGTGAACGACTGTGGACAAAGGCAAGGGGCATCAGGCCGTCAGTAAAGCAATGCAATTTGGAAGACATGAGGCTGGGAATCGAAGCACGGTGGTACTGACCATCTTCGTCCTCTAGGATGTGATCCAGGCCAACTTTCTGCCCGCGTGAATGCTTCGCGCTTGCTCCCCACACAATCGCGCTAAGAGAAGACCATTTAGCACGTGTAGCATTATGGCTGGGAGTTCTAAGGGACTTACTATTTCATCTGCTTAGCAATTTCCTTGTGAATGGACGAGCAGAAATCTTCTACGGAGCACCGCCCGCGGCGGAGGACGACGGGGGAGGAGTAATCTGGGGGAAGACCGCGCGGCTTGGTGTACACCCGCACGAGGTCAAGGGTCTCCCACATCTGCTGGATCAGCTCGTCGATGTTGAGCCACTCGCGGGAGGAGATCGGAACGGAGTTGGGGATTTTGTAGCTGTTTGACGGGTTGGAGCAAGTCAGTCGGTCAGTTAGGAATTACGAGAGTAAGGGGGACGTACAGAAGGTCGAGCTCCTCTATTGAGATGGCATCGATCTAGGAACGGGAGAATATAAAGCTAGGTTAGAAGATTGAGTGGACGTTGCTACGGACTTTGTTGAGGACCTGAAATGCCGATTAGTAAGTGCAATAAAAGATAGGCCAAACGATCTTACATATAATGCGGGAATATACACTCTACAATCGGCTTCCAATTAGTCTCTGAAAAGGATATGCGTAGATGAAATAACGCACCGGTTACCCTCTATCACATCTACTAGGTCGTCGGCGGTCGCGTTCGGCTCTCGGATGGCAATATCAGCATTGTTAATCCTATACTCGCTGAGGATAGCCTTAATCTCGTCATGATCAATGTTGGTGAGGGGGACAGTGTTGGTGATGGCAATGCCACCCTTCTCTTTTCTCCGTACGAGAATAGCTGGAGGCTTTTTGTTCAGCCGTATACCGAACCCCTCGAGCTCACCCTCAATGATAGCTTTGTCACCGAGAGGTTTTAAGACATCGAGCACGATGAAGATTAGATTACACGTCCGGGCGACTGGATTGTCGATAAGATGGGGGGATGTTTAGTGTAGTTGTCTTCGGCGGTTGAGCAATAGGCTTCCGTACCGGCAATGACTGATATGGGCGGATAGATACATCAGACGGCGGCTGGCATAGCATGGATTGACATAACGTACCTTGACGACCTCTACCTCGTCCATCGTTAGCTCCCTCGATAATACCCGCTGAAAAAAAGAATGGATGAGGATGGACAAGAATGATAAGCTCGCTATGGACTTACGCAAATCTAGAATCTGTATTGGTGCGCCATGCACTTTTACGGTACCCGGAACTGTCGTAAGTGTAGTGAAATCGATTTCGGAGACTTCGGAGTGCGTTCCAGTAAGTTTTGACATGAGCGTGGACTAAAATAGCGCAGGTGATTTTAGGCGTCAAGAGCGGGGAGGGCGGGATGGGCACACCTTGCCCACTGAAGGAAAGCCCACGAAGCCAACTGAAGCTATACCCGTTCTATGGAAGGGGTGTGAGCCAGGATGGTTGAGAGAGGGGTAGGACAGTGGAACCTTGCGACATCGAAACCAAGACCGCCGCCGCCGCCTCCCGATCCACCAGTAGGACTTATAAGCTCGCGCCGTAGCTTTGCGAGCTTGGCCTTCAGCTGACCGAGATGATAGCTGGTGGCCTTATTTTTTTGGGCTGGAAGGAGGAGTAAGGGGAGGCCGGATATGGGATGATGGAAGAGAACACACTTTTGGCCTGTGAGGGTAAAAAGTGAGCTATGGATGTCGGGAAAAAGGGAGGAAGGAGCTAACCATCTCATCTTCTATTTCCTGCGCATGGATGAGTGAGCAGCGTGCAGGGAATAGCCAGGGAGTATTACCTTTATTTTCTGGACGGTCGTCATTGCGGCGATGAGGAAGAGTGCGCTTCGGAGTTTGCCGAGGGCGCTGTTCATTGTATTTGATGGATATTGCTATTCACTCTGCTTGTTGCCTCTACTCCCCTCCCTGCCCGTCACGTCCTCCCCACTCGTTCTCTTCGAGTCCTTCCCACCACACCGCCCACGACGCCCAGCTAGCGCTCTAGCTGTCATTCTTTTAACCCCGCTCTTTCTAGCATATGCGACTGGCTCGTCCCCGTCTCCACCACACCCCCTTCTAACTACCACCGCTCTGATTCTCCCCCCCGCCCTCCCCTCCTTCGAACACTCAGCGCCATGTGTTGCAGTGGTCCAAAATGGAAGCGTGAAGTCGTGCAGGACCACAAGGTGCCCACCATTCCAGGCGCAATACGCGCTCGCCGCTCACCCATTGTCCTAGTTCGATTTCGTAGATACTCGCGAGTTCACCGACAATGGCTTCATCATGCGCATGAAGTACGTCCCATGTTCATAACTGAATTACTTTCTGTGCCAACCTAGCTTCTGCAGGTATCTATGGCTCTACTTCATCGTCCTCAAGTCCTTCCTTGTTTACGTCTCTGATATCTTCTCCGCCATTACCATGTTGTCCACCAACAACTGGTCAAACGAGATCTTCCAGAAGTGCGCAACAACAACCGGCTGCGTGTTCATCCCCTTCAACACCGGAAAGTGGCTATTCGTCGGCTGCATCATCTTCTCCTTCCTCCTTGTAAGATCCCCTCCTACCTCCAACTTTCCCACCTATCCTCCGTTTCTTACGCAACGATCTAGCTCGCCTATGAGTCACGTAAGGCAAAGAAAATTATCGCCAGTCGAGATATTTCCTACGCCTTCACCAATGTCATGGCCAACAATTACTACTCCCTCCGTTCGTGTTTCCTTATTGTCCGTCCCGTCGGAGGCCTTATGTCCGTTTAGGCTCCTATGATCATTTCTGCTTCTTTGATCATATTAGCAACTCCACCAAACTCAGCGACGACTTTGCCTTCTTCGTCTTCTTCGTCTTCAAGAGTAAGTGCTCCGTGTCACCGCCATCTTGCTACCTTGCTAAATTCCCCATTTAGGTTGGAAACGCTTGCTCCTTGCCGACGGCCCACGTCAAACTATTAACGCCCTCACTCTGTACGCTGTGTATTTGGTGAAACGCTCTAATCCCGGAGAGTGGTATGAAGTGTCCAAGTACTTCAAAGGCAACAGTTTGTCTACGTCCGCGCTCACCATCACGTCCTTCTTCACCGTCACCGTGTTCGCCGGTTCGCTATTGCTCCTTATTATCGCCGGTCTCTGCTATATTCCTCTCCTTTTGCACATCCGAGGCAATCTCAAGGTATGCTGGTCCATCTGTTTTACATGTCTTCTATGATTGATCATTCCCGTAGGAATACTGCTGTCACAAAGTCGACAAGGCGAGTTTATATATTTCACTCACATGTCTGCAAATTATTGACATTTGACTTCCAGCGCATCGGAGTTGTCATCAAGCGCAGACAGAAGCAACGCCTCGCCGATACCGCGAAGCTTGCGCGGAAGGAGGCCATGGGCGATTATTCCCATCTCAAGAACAAGAAGGGCGAGCTCATCAACAAGCCTCTCCCGCAACCCACTCTCCCAAACCTCTCTGTCGACGACGACGACGACACCTCCACGATCAATACCCGTGTTCCCGCCCCAAGCACGTACACCCAAGACTACTACCACTACCAATCCGACAAAGGCGCCGACTATCCTCCTCCCATGCCAGGATACAACCCGTACTCCACTCACCAGCCGCCAGGCTCGTACGCCCAGTTCAACTCGTCGCAAGCGACATTCGGGTACGACGATCAGGGCTACCCGTCACATCCCCCACTGCACATGTATGATGATGACAACGAGAGCACGGCGAATCTCGCTGCGTCCGCAGCGCCCTTTGCGCAGTCGTCTCCGATAGACCGGCCTGGCTCAGCGACGCCGTTTGCCGGGCACCAGCAGCCGAGCTACGGGGGGAGCTACGACCCGCACGACGTGTATCAGGGCCGAGCTGGCTCGACCCCTCCTACCGCCGTCGGACGCGCGCCGTCATCACGGCAACGTTCTCCACATGTATCGTCTTCCTCTGTGGGGCTCGCGTATGACGACCCCCATCAGTCGCAGCAGTCGTATGGATCGTCGTTGCAAGTTGCGGACAGCCCATACGGCGGATACTCGAGTGGACCGACAACGCCCCAGGGCCTTCTTACGCCCCAAGACCCGTCAAGAGCTCGGCCATGGGATGAGGAGAGAGGCAACGGTGGTGGTGGCGGATACCCCCGCGTCATGTAATATATTGGTACATATATTTTTTCTTTTCTTGACAAGGACATATTCATTAGTACTCTCCCTCCTCCTTCCTTACTACCGTACGCCCGCTCGCATCACTCACGTATATTCTCCTGGTTCCCATCCCCAGTTTTTGACAAGCTACCATCGTTTTTGGGTGCTAGGTGTACAACATTTGATACATAATGGCAACCATAGAACTTGTGCATTTCCTCTAGTTCCAGCATGTGAATGAGTGACGTGTGGAGACTGGGATTCACTAGATTCAACTGAGTTAAGGCCTCTCGCGAGGACTTAAAACCTGCCGCGTTACAGGATGGCACTATTTACCTGAATATCGCCGTCACAATTGAAGCTGTAGCAATCCAAGGTTGCTCTATCACCAACTCATGTAATATAGGTTATAAATACAGGGCATCACCTAATGGCTCATTGAACATAGAAGAACCACCCAAGTCCATCCTAAACAAAATAATAAAAACATAGATATCGTGCACGAGTCGAAATTCCAGGAAAGCGGCATTCAGCTGAGCTTCTCCCAGACAATGATACCAATAAGAAGGACGAGAACAATGATAATAGCCGCTGTGACAACCCGCTGCTGGTACATCCTGTATGATAGAGTAAGTAGGTGTTAGATAAATCTATTGCAAGAATGATATAGATGCCGAAATAAAGCAAGAGTGCAGACATACCGTCTAATCATTTTCTTCAGAGTCCCCGAGGCACGGTCGATTGACATGTCGGCACGTTGTAGCTGAAGAAGGCATACGCATCAGCACTATGACGGCAATGTGCGAAATTAAGAAAGACGCACTGTATTCCTCGAGTTCTCGATCTGCTCTCTCTGTGTGCGCAAATTCATGAGAATCTCAGCGCCCTGGTCCTCCGTCTCCAGTGCTATCCGCTGTGATTGCTGCAGGCGCTTCGTCCCGTCTTCAAGCAGCGACGTCCCTGCCAACAGGCGTGATCGGTCGCTTTGCCCATAAGGCTCGTCAGAGTTGTATGGTTGTGGCGAGGACGATGACGACAGCAGGTCGGCGCGCGCAAGCTGTGTACGGACTTCGACTGCTTGCTTCTTGTACCGCGACAAGTCGCCTTTCGCTGTCCGTAGGCGTGACTGGTATTGTGCTCTGACAGATTGTGGAATGCCCTGAGTCTCAATTTCCATTTGGGATACCTATGGATAGCATAGATTAGCATACGTTTACGGAAGTACCTGGGGTGGAGACGTACCATCTCGTCCGCCTCATCCAGCTCCATTTCTACTCGTCGAAGAGTGGCTTTTCGCTGCTCTGAGCGGTGTATGCATATTAGCAAGAACTCTATGCGTTCCGAGTCCTACTTACCTCCTTGCTCGTCTTTACCTGCGCCATCGAGTTTGTCGGCAATAGTTTGGATGAATTGTTGAAAGTCCAGCTCATAAGAATCGAACAGCGCTGTGGGTGAGGTATCCATTGTGTGCCGTAAGGGGTCTTTCCGCCAGGGATTGTGGGGTTCGTAAGAAGATAAGTACAAGGGCTGCTGGTTGGCTACTGCCGCACAGTTGACAATGCTGCGCCCGACAAACTTGTGGTGATCGTAATAATAGCATGTGCGTGCCTAGCGCCATATATGGCAACGTCTGGTCACATCCACATTGGCGAACAACACGACTCAGCGCTCTCTCAACGTTCACTACCGAAATTCATCATGTCGAGCTCTGCGTATGTTTCCTTCAATATTATGTATACCGCGTATGCTTACTATTCATTTCCAGTGTTTCGCTGTATCTCGATCCCCAGATACGGGACTGGGTGTTATTCCCAATTACTCTGGTCATGGTGCGTACTCTGGAGGCCTCCCGCTCCCTGTTCTCACCTAGGTATTCTAGATCTTAGTTGGGATCTTGCGACATTATGTCGTGCAGCTGCTCCAATCAGCACCCAAAAAGCAGCCCCGCGCAGCCATTCGCGAACAGTACGTATTTCCAGCATCATGACGCGGTCCATTCAATAACGCGCTACACACATCCAGGCGTGCATTGGCACGCTCGCAGATCCTTAGAGCTACATCGGCCTACTCCCCCCTTCCACCTCCATTCTATACCTCTATCTCAAAGCATTTGTCAGAAGCATTCGAGGCAGGGAAATATCTCAAGGATGGACCTCCGAAAAGCGACGCGCCAACTGCACCTCCTAATCCTATGAGCGACCCCGCTGCAATGGACGGCATGATGGCAGGCATGAAGACACAGATGGTTATGATGGTGCCGCAAATGGTGATCATGGGGTGGATTAATTTCTTCTTCCAAGGCTTTGTCCTCAGTGCGTAATAGCTCCAGCCCCTGCATCACATCCACTCATATACGAGGATCTAGTCAAACTTCCATTCCCTTTGACTCTGGGTTTTAAATCGATGCTACAGCGTGGCATTGAAACACCGGACATGGACGTCCGATGGGTATCTTCACTGTCGTGGTACTTCCTGAACTTTTTTGGTCTGAATGGCTTGTACCGTCTGTTGCTTGGGAGTGACAACTGTGGGTCCTGCGTTGGATCCGGCCCTACATCTTCTGATTGGATTGTCTTCTAGCTGCCGATTCTTCGCGTGACATGACAGCTTCGCCATTTGCCAACGCATCACCCGCCGCCGGGCCACAGGACTTCAATAAGCTGTTCAAGGCAGAGAAGGATAACCTTGCTTTTGCAGAGGGGGTATATTCCTGGGTAGCGGCGGATGTGGAAGATAGAGTTCTTCGAAAGTACGGTAAATTAGTGTCTGCGTAGTAGATTAATGCATCACATTCGTATTTTCAATCTTGGGTATACTGATTGACCCATACAGCAAGGACAGTACAGCTACATTGTATTGGCACATCTTGTACATACAAGGATAATACCACTGATCCCCTTGGCCCAGTCTACTCGTACAGGATCTTGTCCTGCAGCGTCGGGCACCATCACCGTTTAAATACGATAGGAAAGGAAATGGGAAGAATATCTGCAAGGACGTGAATGCACGAACAAACTTGCACGGGCGACATCTTACAGAAACAGAAACACCCTCCTGCACACTACACTAACCCGTCGTACAGGGACAGGGCCTATTAGGAAATATTCGATCAGTAGAGCGCTAATAGTAGCCGAGCCCTGGATGGAGCTCACCTGAACAATCGTCGGGTCCTGTTTGCTTCCCTCTACGAACTCCTCGTACGTCAACTTAGCGTCTTTGTCGCGATCCATATTTCTGAAGATCTTGTCCACCCGCTACGCAATGGATGTCAGAAGTATCAAATCGAGCATGATAAGGGTGCTTACCTTCTCTGGTGTGTCCTCATCGGATGGAAGCTTCACCATCTCCCCGGTCATTTTGTAGATGGACTGCACTATCTGGAGCATTTCATCGTATGTAATTGTTCCATCTTTATCTATGTCGTATAGTTGGAAGGCCCCTAGATTGCGATCAAGTAATGAGCGCGATCAAGATTATCAGACAAAGAATGAACCCGACATTTGAGCTTCTCATCCAACCGTCCGCGACTGGTTACGCTGAGAGCGCAGATGAACTCCTTGAAATCGATCGTGCCATTCTTGTTCTCGTCGAAGACATTAAAGACATAATCGGCAAACTCGCCAGGATCGCCGAATGGGAAGAATTGCTTGTATATCCTACTGAACTCTTCCTTGTCTAGTTGGCCAGATGGGCAGTCTTTCCGGAAGCCCTTGTACCTATATCGGCAAGCAATGAATAGAATGCAGTCGGGTGTCGGTAAATAATACAAACCACTGCTGGAGCTCCTTCTTATCAACTGTCAAACGTCGTGTTGAGCGCTCACGATGAGAGTC
The DNA here is from genome assembly GCA_036937115.1 of Nidularia sp. FH-822889. Lineage (NCBI taxonomy): Eukaryota > Fungi > Basidiomycota > Agaricomycetes > Agaricales > Nidulariaceae > Nidularia > Nidularia sp. FH-822889. Next base: position 46,752 of record JASFDF010000010.1, read on the forward strand.
GGCAACGAGCACGGCACGTACAGTAAGTATTCTTCTGGAGGTCAGCAAGTTGTTCAGGCGAAAGTTTACTCTGTGATTTGCCCATGGCCGAAAGAGAGAGGGCAGAAGGAAGATGTGGTGCACAGCCCTGTGCAGATGCACAGAAATAAGGATTAGCGCTTAATTTTCCCGGCGTCTAAGATGGCAAGCTAGGTATGCAGGGAGTGGGAGGAGAAGGGAGGGCTTGGCTCAAGTTCTGCGACTTTCCATGATCAGTAGCGCTCCAAGCAGCCCGTAGTGCACTGCCTGTTCTGTCATATTTGCGGATGACTACATCTATGTAGATCTAGCTGTGGAGGAGAGATCGAAAGATATGATATTTGATCCCGCTGATATCTCCGCAGACTGAGTCAACTGTGAGTACAGCGACGTTGACTCCGTGCTCGACATTGCCCAGCTCAAGTCGCTCCTTCTACTCGACCCAACTAGTACCCCATGCAGAGAGTAATATTACAGCGTAACTACAGTCCATCTTCAATCACTCGATAAGAATCATTGCAGATGCTTTCGGTCATTGCTGCCTATTGTTTCCCCGTTTAATCCTGCAGCGTGTTCTTTGTCCGGCATGAGGAGGGTCCAAAGCAGGCATTATTCAACTCCTCGTGCCCCGTGTTCCTTCGTTATAAGTCTCCAAGTCTCCAGTGAACTCCGTCCCCAGTTCCACTTCCCCTCCGTCACCCAGAGTCATGTCGCCCCTTAACCGACCGATCAGCAAACGCAGGCAGGTAACCACATGCCAGTCATGCCTTCTTATGAAGTTCTTACTTTCTCAAGTACAAATACACAACGATACCCCCCTTTTCGGATTCTCCGCTCGAGCTCCCAGTCATATTAAAGTGACCGGTCTATCCGGGACAAGTATAGCACCTACCAGCTACTTGTCTGCGATACTACCACGATGTGTTACGCTCAAGGCTCCATAGATCAGGCCGTCAACCCTTGCCCCATGTGCAAGGTCTTTCCACATACCAGGTGCGAGGCCTCACTAACTCTCCCTCACTAGGCGCTGGTTCCAAAGCGTTATCCTCAGATGCCCACACGTAAGAGAAACCTGTCGCAACAGAACCTCACATCCGCGCTTCGACGTCCTCTTTCTCAAGAATGCCGAAGGTAATGAGTTCGCACCACCGCGTCCAGAACCAATCAATTAATCCAACATGATTCGTGCAGTTGACTCATTCAATGGCTGTGGGTATTGCAAGGTGTGTAGAATCAGTAGTGCATTGCGGCCGGGAACTCAGTCTTTCCTGTGGTCAATCAGTGGGCTCGCACAAATCCCCCCGCAAAGCTGGCCGGATACCACAATCCAGGTTGGCCTGGTTGCTGCCGTCCACCTCTACCCAGTGAACACCGCCTTATCCAAGCAGCCGACTGGCGGTCCGTCAGTATAGTGCACCATGTCCCTATTCCCCCGGATATAAAGGCTGCGTTGGATAGTCTTTCGATAAGAGGAAGTCCTATCCCCCCTATTTCACCCGGAAGCGGACGTGGCACTGGAGGTGGGAGACCGCCGTTGCCTTCGTTTGACCGAAGAAACAGCGGTGGGGGCAGCCCTTCCAGCCGGGCGGCCAGTTTGTCGGGAAGGACAGCAGGTGTGGCCATACCTGGACGGGCCCGAACAGGAGGTAGTCCCAAGCAGACGAATACCTCCCTGGGAGCCAGTCTCTCCCGTAGTGGCAGTGGAAATGCTATATCAACGTCCGTTCCGACTTCATCGAGTATGGATTTACAGCACAGTCCGCGCCGTCAGGGGATCCCGGAGTTTACAGATAAGCGGGTGGAGGGTACCCAATCGCTGCATTCTTCCCCCAACAAGAAACATGTCGATCTGGAAAGTACAACAACTCCTCGACGTGGATCCAGTGCACGACGTCCAACAGCTAGTCCTCCATCTGCTACAGTGTCTACTGTCGGGGACGAGCGTCGCTCCCCGGACAGTAAGGTCACTGTACGTCGTCGAGCCTCTGTATCCAGCTCACAGACTCCGTCTTCTTCCCCTCCCAAAGTCCCTTCTTCCTCCCCTCCAAAATCCAACTCGTTATCTCCTTCCACGACGTCTTCTCCGCCAACTCCGTCATCTCGCTTCCTCGAACGACCTAAATCATTATTAATACCTCGGACCGCAGGCAAAGACGAAGATACCTTATCAAGCGCGTCTAGCAGTAGCGGAAGCAGTGATGGTATCGGGTCCTTATCCGATAGCACAGTGACTTCGGACGGAGGGTTCACGGATTATCTATCAGACGAATCAGAAGCCGAACTCCAAAGGCAAGCCGAGGCCAGAGCTGCGCTCGTCGCGCAAAACCAGGCAGAGGAGTTGGAGTTCAAGGCAGCCCGTCAACAGCTTGCCCACATAGATTTGCGGCCACCGAAGACATGGAATCCGACGAATATCACGAATAGCACCCAAGCCGCGGCTCGATTACCTGCAGTGTCCTCCCCGTCCGCCGTTGTGTGTCCTCCTACTCGGGCTGCGACTATTCCAAGCGCAGCCTATACGGCACAGACACGAAGCTGAGCTGCGGTTTGTGACATGGGTTACGGCGCCTCAGCACATTTTACGAATTGATGTTCTTTGAACGACTGAATGCGACATGTATACATGCTTTTGGGATCCCAAGGTGCTGTTTCGGTTGGACTGTCTTGCTTCATCTTTGTGTAACCGTATAATACCTAACAATTGTATTGTATCCACTCGAGCACAACCTACTTGACATAAATTATCGTTTTGGAATAAAGCAATGTGCAGTGCGATCAACGTCATACAGTGACCACTGGATGGACATCCATATATGGACATGCAGCACTTACAACTGCCACTCCATGAGTAACACCCAGGTCTTCCACCTCCTGCTTCCATGAATCTCGCCCGACACTCCATCTCTTCTACTAATCCAATCCATATATTTGACGCTCGATTTGACCCAGAGTGCAAGATCTTCACTGCTTCAACGCCGGCTGGATTCGCCGTTTATCATGCGTGCCCTCTCAAACTGATTCGAAAGCGCGGTAGCTTGTTCGACCCTCTGATGCATGGGTGTCTTTACTGAACGCTGGAGTAGAGCTATCGGGCGGAACACTCGCTGCTGCTGTTCCCTTGCATACGACAAATCTTATCTTTCTTCTAGGAGGCGGCCGGAGCCCGCTGTATCCTCCCAATAAGGTAGTTCTGTGGGACGATGCGCTTGGTAAGGAGGTCGCGGAGCTGGAGTTCAGGGAGAAGGTTAGGGGGCTGGCGTGTAGACGAGGATGGTTGGCTGTTGCCCTCCGTCGCAGAATTGTCGTCTTTCAAGTCGGCGAACAGGTTACGAGGTTTGGTGAATGGGATACCTGCGACAATCCTCGAGGTAAGCATCTTTAGTTCTATGGGTTTTAGATAATTTTTAAGCGTGCCTTGTGTTTTATTTTCCCTAGGCTTACTGGCGATTGCAACTGCGCCACATTCCACTCTCCTTGCAATCGCTGGTCGCCAGATGGGACATGTGCAACTTATACACCTGCCTCCTTGTCCAGTGCCTATACCAAGAGGCCCTTCGTCCTCTCCTCCTCCTAAACCTCCTCCGCCACCATCAAAGCATCCAGTAGCTATTATCGCGGCTCACACGACCGCCCTGACGACACTGACATTACCACCCTCCGGACGATTACTTGCGACTACATCATCACGAGGGACTCTTGTACGAATATGGGACTCTTTGACGGGAAAGCTTATCAAGGAGCTGCGGAGAGGAACGGACAAAGCAGAAATATATGGAGTAGCATTTCGTCCTGATGAAAGGGAGCTTTGTGTCTGGAGTGATAAGGGGACAGTACACGTCTTCAGTATCGTTCTCTCAGGAGCATCGTGAGTTTTGACTTCGGACTTGCGTGTACTATTCTTATATTCCTCTTTCTCTCTTCAGGAACCGACAGTCTACTTTTTCGCCCTTAACGCCATTCATACCGCTTCCTAAATACTTCGAATCTGAATGGTCATATGCCCAGTACCGGATACCGGTACAATCTTCGCACATTTCCTTGTCATCGACGTCTAAATCACCTGCGGTCGATACTCCGGACGAAGAGAGATGTGTTGTAGGTTGGGTTGATGTATCGGCAGATCATAATCCTGATCGTGGAATACTTCCTGACTACCAGCTTATTGCTTTGACCTATACTGGTGGATGGTATCGTCTATCTATTCCGTTCCCTACCAACTCATCATCCAAGGCCCCATCTGCCATTCCAATTTCAACGGGACTCATGTCTGCTTCTCCTCCCAAGTCGGGAATATCGCGACCTCGGACAAGTAGTGGGTCAACGATAACTCGACTTGATAAAGGCAAGGAGAAGGAGCGGGAGAAGGAGGGGAAGGAAAGCTCGGAGTGTGTCTTGCAAGAATACCGAAAGTTTGGTAGATGGGATGGTTGGGGCTGATCATTGAGATGAAGGTGTCGTGTCGCAAATTTTCCTGCTCGCTTTTTCTCCATCATACATGCAGTACTTTAAAGATACCTCTACATCCATGATTTTGATAATATTTTTGTATTAAGCACCCATTCACTGCCCTATAGCATTGGACATTCCGCATAGTAATAGTAATGTATTGTAACGATCTAACGACAAGTTGACGGCAGGTTATGTCCCTACCAATGGTTATTCGGTCACCATCGTATCGGAGTATAATAGCTAGACGCGTGACGATACGCGTCTTAGTGTGACAGATCGTTCTTCGTCTTCAACATCCATCTCGTTCCTTCATGGAGAATCCTCATGCAGAACGACAAGCAGTGCTACTTGAACGCATCTTGAAGAATACTGTGCGTATAATAGCAGTATATCTAGGGACTGATATTGATTGTGGTTGAAGTCTAAATGCACAGAGATGATTCTAGAGCTCAATCACTGTATAGAAGTGCGTTCATTCCTCCGATACATTTAAATCATACTCCTGCCTATAAGATGTTTACATTGTGGTTCAGGAGATCCTACGCGCAAATGCTTCTGTGAAGACTGCCGCAGATCTCTCTACTAAATACCGGAAGAATGTTCAATATAATTTGGAGGCGACGAAAGGAAATTAGCTGTGTAACTCGCGGTGTAAATTGTATTATTACCTCCGAGCAGGTAAACAGACATACCTGAGGCGAGAATCTAAACTGGCTATAAAAGCGAACCCTGAGTTCTTTCAACTTCAACATTATGAATATCGGTGACAAACGCGCTAACCAAATCACAACAAACACCCGCTTTATCGTGACGGTCACCCTACTCCATACCACTATCTACTGCTACCTACTACCGCATCTTTCAACTCCTATACCAAAACGTCAGTCAGATATGGATGAAATTAAGTCTATCGGTACCCCGGGAGGACCTTACGCGTCTACTTGTGGCTATTGCTCTCCTCCGGGCGAAAGAAGTGTCTCCCGGTCCAGCTATCATACCGCTTATTTTGACGCTGTTAGACTTTCGTGTGATGTACGCTGAACGCCTCCTGAAGGAGGAAAGAAGTTTCTAAGACATTTTTGCATAGGTCTATCAACGTATGATAGATCGTGGATGGCGTCGTTCAGGTGAAGACGCATTTCTGACCCGTTATCAAAACCTTACTCATGTGCCTCACTAGGAACTTACTGCTACAAGCCGGATTTATTACTGTCCTGCTGCCCGCAATATACCATCAAGTGGCGTCCTTATTGCTTACTCTGATGATTTAATCTGACGGTTAATCGCAGGCTAGATGCGTTAGAATTCAAACCTTCCAAGAGTCAGCGGAAACTTATCAATCGGTGATTTGATACTGTGTATACTGTGTGGGATCCTCGATTCTCAGGGATGTGATATTTTATATAAAGGTGGAACCGCTTCATCCTCTGCGGAAAGACGAACAATTCAATGGACGTCGACAATAAGAAGTAACGTGTATCAATGTATTTTCTTCATACACTAGACTCACTGAGGAGTCTTTCGCAGGGGCACAACTTCGTCTAGTTCAAAACCAAAAAAAGCACCAGTTTTTTCTCTCGCCACATGCATCCATGCTTCTGAGATAAGAATGAATTCGGACGAACAACCTGCTCACAAATTTGAGGTCTGCAAAGGTATCGTTTTACTTCAAGAGGTTTGCGAGCTAATCCCAGCTATATAGGTTATTCTGGAACCTGCTTCATACACACCGGAAAAATATAGGTTGTATGAAAAGTATCAGGCCGAGATCCACAATGATAGAAAAAACACTTCTAGTGGCTTCAAACGGTTTTTGGTGGATTCGCCCCTTGTTGTATGTGTGCAACAAATGTTCATGGCTATATTTCTAAATTTTCAATAACAGAGGGAGCCCATTCCCTATTCGTCAATTCCTCCAGTTCATCTTCCACCTGACTATGGGTCATATCACCAACTTTACAAGCTGGATGGACAGTTAATTGCGATGGCGGTTCTTGATATTCTCCCCAAGTGTGTGTCAAGCGTCTATTTCATGTACGACAACGACTGGGAAGAATTCTCTCTAGGAAAGGTGGGAGCTCCGCTCTTGCGCTTTCTGCAAAAATACTCATAATGATATTCAGTTGAGTGCACTCCGCGAGGCTTCGCTAGCTCGAGAAATAAGGGAGGCAGGTGCACCTGGAATAGGATATTTATACATGGGTGAGTTGTTACTTATTGTAGTTTTGCGCATATGATTAATGTCGGTCAGGCTTCTACATCCACTCCTGTCAAAAGATGAGATATAAAGGAGATTACTCTCCTTCGTATTTAGTAGATCCTGTAAGTCAGAACTAGTGCCTCACCACCATCACTATTTTAATGTTCCCGAATAATTAGGAAACATACGAATGGTATCCGTTAGAGAAATGCGTGCCCCTTCTTAATACTCATAGATATGCGTGTTTCTCTCAACCAAGCCATTCTGTTGCTGGAGAAGGTGCAGATAATCATTCTTTAACCGGTGAGATTTAGCGTGAAAATCAATGATAAATCAAATCATATGCTGAACATCATATTCTGGCTATAGCTTCTTCGGAGGTGGATCCTAGCGACTTGGATGAGATACGTATGATTGTGCAAACTGATAGTGGAGATCTAGCAGTCGTCCCTATTAATGTGCGCGTCTTGGGTCTTTATCACTGTGGCTATATAAATCTGATACCTTCTAAAAAGTTGACCTCTTATTGGGATTATAAGCCAATTCAAGAGGATGTCTGTGCTTGTACAGTTGGCTTCGGGACAGATCTCTCAAAGGAGGTGGTATTTTGTTTTTACTCGTAATAAACAAAAGTAACCGAGATTTGATGGATCACCAACTGCGGCCCATACCTGCACATCCGGAGTATGGTTTTTTGGTACAAAGGTGATCTAGTTTTAAACTGCAAAAGGACTTTCCATGAAGTCCACTGTAGCAAGAAATGAGTGAATTAGACATTCTTGCATTTTTGCAAAAAATCAAATTTTTATGAAAGAGTTTATTTTTCGTTTTAATTCTTTGTGTAGGCTGTAGTACTGGTAAAATTGATCATCCTATTGTTTTTTCCATTGCATAAGACATGTCTGTTGAGTTTCTATGGCCGTGCAACATCCACGAATACTTCACTCAGAGCGCGAGACGCCACTCCTACCTTCAGCGCCGTGTTTTGAGGCTCATGACAGGTTAATGACTCGCTCGAAAAATATAACTTAAATCCCGAGATGGTCTATGTGGCTAGCAATACAATAGCGTGAAAAAAGAGAGCCGAAGGGTACTTTTATAAAGTGCTGATTTTTGCACAAGTACAAGAATTTCCCTAATCCACCCATTCTTGCCACACAGTGGAAAGTCCTTTTTTCAGTTGAAAACTAGACCACGTTTGCATTTTGTACCAAGAAGCCATAGTTCGGACAGCCAAGCATGCACCGTAATTCGTGATCATCAAATCCCAGTGACTATTATCCATTACGAGTAGCCTACTTCTCCCTGTATATAAAATAATCATTATATTATATTTATTCGGAAATTATTTAATGCAGAAAACATGAATTATTGCGTCCCGTGACATGTCACAATATTTTCAAATTGGGACCACATAGGACTGGACATTGAGTATTGAAGCTTGAAGTCCTTCGGAGTTCTTATCTGTCTTTCGCTTTTACCATGGTGTGCTGGAACTTTTCACCGTATGAAGTGTCGCTAATAAAACATTAGCTTCGCCGTCAAACTAGAGAACGTAGGCAATATGTCTATGCCAAGTCCTTAGAAGCACAAGAAAGGCAGACGTATGAGCGGAAACAACAACTGAAGGATGCTCTGTCCAGCGGGAAATCTTTGCCTACAGAATTGAAGAAGGACGCTAGGAATCTTGGGAAAGATTTGGCTTTCGATGAGGCTCAAGCCGGTGAGTAAACATGACATCTTATTTAATTTATACTAACAAGTCTTCATGCTTCACAGATCCTACCACACACATCGATAACGAATACTCGAGGGCCGGTATTCAAGACCCAAAGATAGTAATTACCACATCTAGAGATCCCAGTTCGAAGTTGCTACAGTTCACCAAGGTAAGAATCATCTCAGTGGAATCCATTTTGCATTTTCAACTCTGGCGACGATCAGGAAATGAGACTGGTCTTCCCAAATGCACACCGTATTAATCGTGGAAACTACGTCGTAAAGGAACTGGCAGAAGCTTGTAGAGCGAACGATGTGACGGACCTTATAGTGCTACATGAGCATCGAGGTGTACCTGGCGAGTCTTGGCCATCCTAACATTCTTCCATATTTTCTTACGCAATCTTCTAGACGCAATGATTGTCTCACACTTTCCTCATGGTCCTACGGTCTATTTCACGCTCAGCAATGTCGCTTTACGACATGACATTGGGACATACAAGAATTCCACCGTTTCTGAACAGTATCCTCATCTCATTTTCGACCATTTCAGTTCAAAGCTTGGGGAACGAGTCCGGGATGTCTTAAAATTCTTGTTCCCCGTCCCAAAAGAAGATAGCAAGCGTGTGATGACCTTTGCGAACGAAGATGACTTCATTTCGTTTCGGTAAGCGTCTCGCTATGTCTCTTCTCGACGTCGAGAGCCTGACATTGCGGCAGGCATCATGTGTTTGTAAAGGCTGGTCGACAAGTTCAACTTGCGGAGGTGGGACCGCGGTTCGAGATGAAGCGTGAGTTTTGTACCCCTTTGCATATACTGGTGTTTACCTTCAGCGTCATTAGCGTATGAGATTCGCCAAGGAACAATCGAGCAGACGGAGGCTGAGAGGGAATGGGTTCTTGCGCATTACTCCAGGACAGCAAAGAAGCGCAGTGTGTTATCAGGCCCTTATTCATCGTCAGAACCTCCTGCAAAGAAAAGCAGGAGGTAATTCGACGTCTCCAGAGATTTTTTTTTCGGACCCCGGGGGCGGCATTTCTCTACACCGTGGTAGAGTTTATAGCAGGGATCTACAATAACCAACGGTCATGAAGATAACGCAAGCTGCCAAAAGTACATTATATTCTCGCATATAAGTGCCTTCGACCTGGAAAGGCTACACACTGCGATCACAGTGTATATTATAATGTGTAACTTTAGTTGAGGTCGGGGCGTAGGACAATAGAATTATACCGATGAAGCCCCTTCGGGACGCTATGAGAGTATTCTTAACTTGCGACTGAATTCAAATAAAGCAAACTATATGCAACATTTGGCTTTAATCTACCGTCAACTCCTTGTCTAAGGCCGCAAATCCTTCGAAGAAAGAGGAGAATAAATCGATAGCATGTTGAACATCGTGCGAACCAGCAGTTTCACGAATGGAATGCATTGAAAGCATCGCATTTCCAACATCAACGGTACGAACGCCAATCTTAGACAGCATGGGACCGACAGTTGAGCCACAAGCCCTGTATCCGTATCCAACAATCAGAGATGTATCAAGAACAGGGAGAGCGAACTATTAAAGACGCACATGTCGTTCCGGACTTCGTATTCCTGTACCTTTCCTCCCTTACGCTCCACGAGCTGCTTAACAATGAATGAAGTGATCGCGTCACTCGCATATCTTTGCTTCGCGTTGGTCTTGATTACGATTCCACCGTTCATGATAGGCTTGTGCTGCTCTTCGTGTTTTGATGTATAGTTGGGGTGCAATGCATGTCCCATGTCAGCAGAAATAAGGAAGGACCGTGAGATGGATTGTGCCAGGGTAGAAGGGCTAGGAGAAAGCCTATTGAGCAAGGAGGGGATGAGGCTGGATTCAGCACCGGAGGTCGAAACACTGCCAATTTCTTCATGATTGAAGAGCGCTATGCAGTTAACATTGCCTTCTAGAGTAGGGAAGGCTTGGGCGGAGACGTGGCCAGCAAGGGCTTCGACAGCGCAGAATCTAATGATATTGTATAAACTCCTGGGCCGAATGAATACGACGAAATGCTCACGATGATACCAAGTTGTCCATCCTCGGACTGAAGATGAACTCGTTATTGATACCACCAAGTGTAGCTGGCTGTGTATCATACAAAGAGCTGAAGCAGGATCATTAGCTATTCACAATGGTGGGATTGAAGTCCGCTTACAGTTCGAAGTCGTGAATCTCTTCAGGAGCAACTGATAGCTCACCTGCCAAAAGAGATAAGAGAGCGGAGTGGTGATTTCCCTGGATGCTTGAAGCAGCCTTGACTTCGGACTTCTTCTCTTTTTCCTCTGCTGAATCGGACTTCGTCGAGTTTAGTTCAGACTCTACGAGACCAAGGATGGGGACGAATTCCGTCTCCTGGTTAAACCTTAGCGTATCATTGACGTTCCTGTCCACTATAAATCATCCGTCTTGTTGTTCGCGACAGCCATCATATATTAACTCACAGTGAATGGCAAGGGTGGGGATACGGAGAATAGGGCGGTCAATCTTGATGAGTTTCGAGTTGAAACTACCCGACTTCTCGGCGACCACAATCCTCCCCGCTACAGAGAGGTCGCGATCTAGCCAGGAGTGCCAGATACCTCCTCCGTAAGTTTCAACTCCAACTTGGAGATAGGCAGACTTGGAGCGTTTAGACACTGGACGAATCTGGCATATTATATATGAGCAAGCGCAAAGGATAATAATTTCCTTGTGGAATACATACTCGGAGATTGGGGCTATCTACGTGGGTGGCGACAACACTAAGCCCAGCACCTTGTTTCCACTTTTGCGGAAGAGTGAACGCCACAAGAGCGGCCTGGTTTCTATACATGAATTAGACGGACATAAATCGATGATCCATGGCGATTATTCACAAACCTGGTAAAGTAGTATTTACCACCGGCCTTTACTTGGCTCTCCCAGTCGTCCTTCTCTCTGATCTTATCAAGAGACATTTGAGTTGTAAATGCATTCTATCGCAGAGCAGTCCCCTGGAACGGTTACCTTCTGGAAGCCGGCTTTCTCGAGACGTAGAGCAGCATTATGGACGGCGTGAAAGGGTGTGGGCGAGGCATTGACGAACTTGAGGAAGCGGGTAGCAGCTTCTGGTGTAGATGGATAGAGCATCATGGTCTGGGGAAAGATGAGAACAAGTCGTTCCCAGTTCTAATAGTCGGTCACCACGATCAGCGACCACTATTAATAAACCCACGTCCACGTGACCCTGAAATTCCCAAAACTTTCAAGCTTTTCCTTCATCGCCGTACATCCATGCCATGGTTCAAAGCTATCTCAAGCATGGGCCAACCCAGGTGCGTAGCATATATTCTGGATCTGATGCGCTTTTTATAACGGCTTCTCTCTTCAGGCCTTTGGTCTTGTGTGCAGTTCATCCTCTAACTCGGTATTCGATGGCAAGTCAGCGTACGTCCCAGCATTGGAAGACGTCTTGGTGTGGGATGTGAAAAAGGGTCAAATGGTTCGTGAATGCATTTATATTTGAGTTCATCTTTTTGACGAGATATTTAGCTTGCAATGTGGCATGAAACTGGTCATAGAGCTGAAGTTACTTGCATTCTTCGATCACCGCAAAAGGACACTTTCGCCGTCGGTTATGCAGATGGATCCATTCGTCTATGGAGCGCATTGGCAGGTTTAGTTGTTACAACATTCAACGGGCACAAAAAATCTATCACGGCTCTTGCTTTTGACGAGAGAGGGACGCGTCTTGCGTCCGGTTCCCAAGACACGGATTTGATCGTGTGGGACGTTGTCGCTGAAGCTGGCTTATATCGGTAAAGATGCTCTCCCTCTTTTTCCAAGGCCATGTAAACTAACAAAGTGACAGGCTTCATGGACATCGGGACCAGATTACCGGTATCAAATTTATCAATACCTCAGACGACCAACCTTCCTCCTCCACAGCCTCCGCTCCCGGGCTCCTTCTCACTTCAGCGAAAGATACTTTCATTAAACTTTGGGATCTTTCTACTCAGCACTGTATCCAGACTATTGTGGCGCACCGCTCCGAGATCTGGTCTCTTGACATCAATGCCGAGCAGAATCTAATTTTCACTGGTAGTGGAGAAGGAGAAGTTAAGGCATGGAAAATCGATAGAGAGGCATTGGCCGAGGGTCTCAAGGAGACCGAAACTGGAGAGGTGCGCTATGCTTCAATAGAAGTCATATGTTTAAACCAGAACTCACCGAACCTAGGTCGCAAAAATGATCCACCCGATATCAAGCCTTCCCCTCTCCACAAAACACCGCGTATCCCAGATTACATTCCACCCTACAGAGCCGTACCTCGCCGTGCAGTCACACGATCGCTCTGTTGAAATCTTCCGCGTCCGAAATGAAGAAGAGGTCAGGAAAAAGCAGGCCAGGCGGAAGAAGCGGGCAAAGGAAAAGAAGGAACAGACGAAGGGAAAGGGGGGTAAGGCAGGGGAGAAGGATGAAGATGATGCCGAGGAGGATACGGATATCCAGCTCGTTGATACCTTCACACCGTACCTCGTCGTTCGGGCCAGTGGTAAGATTCGATCGTTTGATTTCGGCGCGTCCAACACGGGGTCCAAGGCAGCCACGCAGGTAGGAACGCTTATTTAGTCCCTGGTACGAGATGCTGATAAATTATTCCAGTTATTCGTAGCATTGGCATCTAATGCGCTGGAAGTGTACAACGTACCGCCGCCGACGAAAGCCAAGGAAACTCCAGAAGCTACACGCACATACTCTGTTGATCTTCCTGGACATCGAACAGATGTGCGGACGTTATGCCTCAGTTCCGACGACCAGCTATTGGCATCCGCATCGAATGGTAAATTGATTTTCTTTTTACGTTTAGCACATTTCTGACCGTCATTCAAGGCTCATTAAAAATATGGAACATGAAAACAACTGCATGTATACGTACCATGGACTGCGGCTATGCCATCTGCAGTACCTTCTTGCCAGGGGATCGTCATGTACGTCGTCTGTATGTTGTCTAGGCTGTGATGTATTTAATCATTTGACATTTGCAGATCGCCGTCGGTACAAAATCAGGAGAAATCCTTATCTACGACATCCCATCTTCATCCTTACTCGATACGATTAAGGCACATACAGGCACGGTGTGGTCGTTGCACGTTCGTGGCGATCAGCAGGCGCTTGTCAGCGGCAGTGTTGACAAGGACGTCAAGTTCTGGGAATTTGAACACAAAGATGCGACGGGCGAAAGTCAGCAAAGCGGGAAAATGCTGTCGCTGGTGCATATTCGGACCCTAAAAATGACGGATGAAGTGTTGTCCGTTAGGTATAGCCCTAACGGGAAATTTTTAGCAGTGGCTCTTCTCGATTCCACCGTGAAAGTGTTCTACCAAGACTCCTTGAAGTTCTTCCTTTCTCTCTATGGCCACAAGGTAAGCATACCTGCTATTTGAATAATCTCAATCTAACACTTTTCTATTAAGCTTCCCGTGCTCTCTATGGACATCTCTGACGATTCCAAACTCATTGTTACCTGTTCTGCCGATAAAAATGTGAAAATCTGGGGTCTCGATTTCGGAGATTGCCACAAGTCGATATTTGCCCATGAGGAAAGTGTCATGCAGGTCGCGTTCGAGAAGGACTCCCACTATTTCTGGACTGTTGGGAAAGACAATATGCTGAAGTACTGGGACGGCGACAAGTTTGAGGGCATCCAGAAGCTGGAGGGACACCACGGCGAGGTGTGGGCTCTTGCGCTCAGCCACCATGGTAATTTCGTGGTCACGGGTTCGCACGACAAGTCGATACGCGTTTGGGAGAAGCTGGATGAACCTGTGAGTTAGATGTCGTTAACTCGAATTCTTCTATCTAACTTGATTGCCTGCAGCTGTTCTTGGAGGAAGAACGCGAACGCGAACTCGAGAGGCTCTATGAGAGCGGTATTGCCGACTCACTCAATCGTGTTGATGCACCCATCGGCAGTGGAGCTGGAGATGGGACGGGAGAAGGAGCCCAGCAAACGGAAGTCTCGGGAGTAAGCAAGCAGACCACAGAGACGCTCATGGCTGGTGAGAAGATCATGGAAGCGATCGACCTTGCGGATGGGGAGCGCGGAGCGTTCAGAGAATACGACGAGGCGATGTCGAAGCTTTCGAAAGACGACGCCATGAGGTTACAGCCGCCTGCAAGGAATCCAGTCCTGGCGGCTTACGACTTGGAGCCGGAGGCATATGTTCTGAGAGTGGTGGAGAGGGTACAGAGCACGGCGTTGCAGGACGCATTGCTCGTGCTTCCATTTGGGAAAGTGGTGTCGTTGATGGGGTATCTAAACATCTGGGCACAGAAGGTACGTGCTGGTTGTGCTAGCAGGAGGAAATACGTTGACGAGTTACTTGCTCTAGGAGTGGAGTATCCCTCTCGTGTCGCGGATCATGTTCTTCCTTCTGAAGACCCATCACCACCAAATAGTGGCGAACAGGATCATGAGGACGTCGTTGATTCCATTGCGGAAACATCTACGCCAAGCATTGCAGCGGCAGAAAGAAATGATTGGGTACAACCTTGCTGCTCTTCAGTTCATGCGGCAGCGCAATGAGGCTGAGCGGACGGCGCGGTTCTATGAGGAGGAAGGCCTGGACGAGGAGAAGGTGCGGGCGCGCATCGCAGAGGGGAAGAAGCGAAAGCGGGTGAACCTGAAGGGCTGAGGCTGGCTAAGCGCAATGACGATGATCATTGAGAGTAGATTAACCAGACGTTGTACTCTATCTTTTAGCCCCAATCCCTGTTTGCTCCGGCTAAGCACCGGCAGCGTCATTGATCGTGCCCAATCGAGTCAGAAAATGGGCGGAAATCAAGATAAAAATAGAAATGTGCCTTGGCTATGTCCGCGTTGGCGAACGGCAATAAACGGCACTGCACTTTCTGTGTCATCAATGCTCCTCCCGCCGCCGCTCAGCGCTTTTATGTTCCTTCATCTTCAACCACATACATCCACCTTTGCGTTCTAGCCTGCCCCTTCCCCTGCCCTCTCCCCGCTGCCCTTTCCCCTTCTCCGCCTCGCCCCGTCCCTTCTACATGCCAGCTGAAGCCCAAATACGCCGCACCTCGTCCCGAAAGCTCACCACCGACGAGGAGATTGATATCAGAAGAGCCCGTGGAGAAGTGAGCACTGCTCTGCGAGCGTTGTAGTCGTGTTTGCTAATCCGCCCTTTAAAGATCTCCTGCGCCGAATGCAGGCGGCATGTATTTTTTCTCTCAAGCGCGCGACTTGAAAACTTACTTTGGGAATGGCTTATTCAGACTCAAGCTCAAATGCGACAAAAAACTCCCCTGTAGCTCATGTAGTGCGTTCTTTTACCTTGATTCCCTCTCCGAAAAAAAATTGATGCCCCACAAGTTCGCCGTGGCTGTCCTTCGATCTGTCCCAATGGTAGCTTGTCCACAGGCCAGGGAACCAGGTTCGTCTCCATAGTGTTCTTTACACTGCCTACGTGGTCCTGAATTGTTCGTGGAGTAGATTTATTCTTGCGGATACCACTCAATTACACGCCAAAATTGCCGAAATGGGTCAACGCATCCGTCAACTTGAAGACGCCCTTAGCATTTTTCAGTCCGGTGTATCCAACGAAACTCATCCCCTGCTGCGGGAAGAACTACTTTCTATCAAGTTCGGCCCAGAAAAAGGATATATTCCAGACAAGGAACAGCTTACTAGGAAACCTTCCGTGGAGTCATCCATTGACGCCTTTGGTACAATGACGATTGGAGACCGAGGCGAGGGAAAGTACTTCGGACCATCAGCTGGGTCAGAGGTACGCTGTTTCATACATCACGCAATGTAGCAACTAAGCTTACGTCCATCTTTTCCTGAGACACTCTTTTTGGTAAGACCATCGATTCGTATCACATCTGCTTTGTTCTCACATCGCTGTATTAGGCCGGCGCAGCCATGGAACCGTCGATGGAGGACGACTTCCCTGTTTCATTGGAAATTTCTCATCTCTCGGCAGCGTTCCCTTTTGAAGGGGACGCTAACATGGAGAAAGCATTCGAAGTAGTATTCGCGCACCTTCCAAGCCAGCCGCGTGCTTGGTCTCTCTGTGAAACATACATGGAGCAAGCGGCCTGGTCCTTCCGCCCGATAAAAAGAGACGAGATTATCGACGAAATCCTTTCGCCAACATATAAGACTCTGAAGGAACGACAAGTCGCAGGATCTGCTGTTCTTCACTCAGTATCTGCACACAAATTGGCCGTCCTATTCCTCGTTTTTGCTCTTGGGGCGCTCGTGGACCTGACTTTGGAGCCATGTACGTCTTCACGTTTACGTGGCTTACCGTTATTAACGGCAACTTGGTACGCAGACAACGAAGAGGCCGAAACTTACTACCATCTGAGTCGTGCATGTCTGTCACTGCGTTCCGTCTTTGATTCGCCGGAGATTGCTACTGTCCAGGCGGTGGTGCTAATGGCCGCATTCCACGGGATGGCGGGGAAAAGATATACTATGGACAGTTCTGTAAGCATATAATCCTACATCTCATAAGCATTCATCTGAGAGTGTTTACAGTGGACCCTCACTTCGCTGGGGGCGAAGTTAGCTCAAAGTGTATGCTTTTTATGCCTTTGCTCTTCTCTAACGCAGATATTTATTTGATATATCACCTATTAAATAGATTGGACTTCGTGAGATGCTTTTATTCGTACACTTCTGAACGGCAGCTGAATTACAGGGATCTTCTAGATCGCGACAGTGCACGATGGAATATGGATCCGAAAACTGTACAAAGGCGTCGTTCTCTCTTCTGGGAATTGCTCTCCGCCGAGCAGTTCTATGTGCGTGATTCCCTGATATCACATGACCATCGTTTCTGACTGAACACACAGAGTCTTGCACTTGGTCGTCCTCCTTCGATACGGTTATCATACGTGGATTGTGAATTCCCTGAGGACGACGAGGCAACGGTAGATGCGGAAGGAAACACCCTGATTGGATGTATGTCTTTTCTGTATTCACAACGAGGATGTAACTAATCTGGTGATTCATTAGACTATCAATGGAAGTATGAGTTCACAAAGGAGATATTCTCCCAGGTGCTCGAACTTACGTTAACAGCCGAAGCGCCGCAGTATCAGACTATCCTTGACCTGGATAGGAAAGTGCGCGAAAAAGCCCTCCCGCCCCATCTCAATGTCTTCATGAGCCCGGAGGATGAGCACTGCACTCCGTCTGTTTACATGAGGCGGTGTCTTCTAGGGCAATACCGCTCAGTTAGTGAGTTCCATATTTCTCACTTTCGATCACGGGAGGATAAAGCACTGACTCTTTGCCATGAAGCTTTGCTTTACCTCCATCGGAGTTTCTTTGCTCAAGCAATGCTCGATCATCCGGTGAATCCTTTGCGCAGTCCGTATGCGCCATCCTTCCTTGCAGCATATCGTTGTGCTTCAGGCGTGATCAAGTCAAGCTTGAATCATTACGACAGATTCCCAGAACTGTGTGGAAGATGGTGGGGCATCTGGACACATTGTGAGCTATCTCGTTGTTTGATCATCATTCGCTAGTTATTAAACCCTCGCCTTTGCCAGTATTCTCAGCTGCTGTAAGCAAAAGATACAGATGTTGTCTAACTTCGAGAAACCTGATATTATTCTTTTAGATTATTGTCGGCTCCATTGTTACTCGCTCGCCTTCATCAAGTATGGCCTCCAGTGCATTCATTGAGCTGGGCCTTGCGTGCGATTTGTTTGAGAAGGGCGCTATGCAATCACGTCGTGCGCGGAGTGGACTGGTGCGTTATATTAGAAGTTTATTACAGAACGTATCTGACCGGTGTTCATTTAGGCCATTCTTTACAAGATGAGAGACAAAGCGTTCCAAGTGTACTCCCAGTTCCGGAGTGGAAACGTTGCTCCTAGCGGAGTGCTCTCTGTTGGCAAACCGGATTATGGAAACGACGAACTAGCACTATTTGGAGGCCAGACGCGGGTGCTAGTGAGCAAGCTGTTATCCAATAACGGTGTGGTCAAGCGGAAATCGTCAGCTAACACCTCCAGCCCATGTTCGTCTGGTCCTGGCTCTCCTGACAGTAGCTCGAAAGGATCAATGAAAGAGCCGTCGCCAGACGTCCATCCATCGCTGGTGGAGTACCTTTCGATGTTCCCTCCAACGAGTACTTCAAGCTCAGCATCCAGTCCGGCCGATACTACAGCTAGTGCATCAATACCGGCAACTTACCCTGAAGAACGACGTCCCCAAATGGAATCTTCTACGGCTTACGCCCAGGAGCCTGCGAATACATTACCACCGCAGCCACAACAACCGGCATGGTCTGGATGGGATCAGCCTTCGACATCATATAGCCAATTCCAATCACCGGAGGCTTCCTCCTTCGCGAACTCTGGGATGAGCTTCCAAAATCCAGAACCATTTCCTGGGATGGCGATCAAGACCGACACACCAGACAGCAATCTGATGGATCTTGGGATGATGATGTCGGGAGAATCAGGTATGGATGAGCAGTGGATGTCGTTCATGCGAGATTCTGGCCTGCTGCCGGATCCTAGTACTAATATCTACTCGACGGGCGTAAATGGGGCACCTTACGGCGGTCAGAAGGCTGGAGGTCTTTATTAACGGTTCCAGTTCTGTTGGATTATGTATTTATGTATAATTATTTCGACATAATGTGTACTATCATTTGCCTCTCGTATGTATTAAGTGCGCCATATCCTCTCGTTAGTCATGATCTAATAGCGTGGTATACATGAGTCTTCTGCATATACATCCTTTTACCTCGCAGACTTTATGCGCTGACCGCGAATCGGGCCGAGTAAGCCGGTAAGCGGACCAAGGTCACTCAGCGATTGGCAGACGATCGTAGCATTTTCATTATCTCAGGGCAGCTAACGACATATTCATCATCATGGTGATCCTTGTGCCAATCCTCGCGAATTTCAACGTCAGAGACGTTGCGGAGACTCTATGTAGGCTACCTTTAGCACCGGCCCGAATGTGAGTCAAAGATGAGTAAAGGCCGCACGGCGTGCAAACGGCCCTCTTCTTTTTCTTTCTTTGAGACTCTCACTACTAAGTGACATGGCCCCAACCGATAAGAAACTCAGTGGAACCGACCTTGTGCACGGTGATGCGTCTGTGAATGGGGCTAAAGGACGTGAGGTGGTTCCGTCCATCTCTGTGACAACAAGTGAGCATTCAACTGCGAATAATCTACATATGCAGTATTTCTTACTTTTTCATGTCCACTCCTTTCAGCCTTTCGAGCACCTCACCCTGATGAACAGCAGGGTCCGCTGCAAGAGCTTGACCTTCGGAATCCACTTAAACATGTTTACTCCAGATATACGCAGTCAGTCAGCACTCGGGCTGAGCATATTCTGAGTCGTATAAATGTGCGAGTTGATCGCTTTATAACTCGATGACAGTGTTACTTATAAAGCATCTTCGTTTAGCACGGCTTTGCTCTAACATATTCCTCCGGGCTCGCCAGTTCATACGCGGTATGATTGAGTATTGACTCCATTCCTGACGTTCTTTTCTAACCCCTTACATAGGCACTCGTATTCTATAAACCCAAGCGCATCGCTATCACAGGTGGTTATCACGGATGCCATGCCACCATCGAGGTATACAAGAAATCTCGTAATGCAGAGCTGGAAGTCATCGATCTCGATGATGACTACAAACCAGGCGATTTGTGTTGGCTTGAGACGCCACTGAATCCGACTGGTGAATCAAGGTACTGCCTGGATGTCGATGGGATTAAGCACACGAGTTCATATCTTTTGCCAGAGATATTCAGTATTATGCTGATAAAGTAAGCAATTCACCTCCCGAATATCCCAACCTTATCGAATATGACTTGCCTGCAGGTTCATAAAGTTGGAGGATATCTTTTGGTTGACTCTACATTTGGTCCTCCTCCTCTCCAATATCCTTTCAAATTCGGCGCGGATTGGTACGCCCTCTATATGATATTTCGTGGCTTTATGCTAACCCTAGCGCACAGCATATTGCACTCTGGTATAACCGCTTTCCTAGAGGCAGTTATGGTTAGTCCTCATGAAACCATTCAGGTACCAAATACATCGGTGGACATTCCGACCTACTTTGCGGTGTGTTGGTCGTCAAGACAGAGCAAGAATGGAACAGGGTTTGTTCCTTTGTTCCTGTAATTTGCTATAACTATAACTTTGTAATATAGCTGCACAGCGACCGGACATTCTTAGGGAGCATGATGGGCTCGCTTGAATCTTGGCTCCTTTTACGTTCCTTGCGAACACTCCATCTTCGAGTCCCCCGTCAATCCCAGTCAGCAACACAACTTGCGCAATGGCTCGATCTTATTGCGAAGACGCCTGAAGGACAAACATTTGAAGGCGTTCCGGGTGGTATCATTAGCAAAGTTTGGCACTCATCTTTGCAGGGAGTAGATTCTAGGGGCTTTGATCCTCGGAAACAGATGGAAGGAGGGTGGAATGCTACTTTTTCCGTTCTTGTGGGTTTCTGTTACATCGTTGTTACTACCGCCATTTACATTGTGATTCAGTTATCGAAACCGGAATACGCCCGGCATTTCCCTCATGTTCTGAAATATTTCACCGTGAGCAACAAATTGCTTGGCCCTGATCGAACTAAATTGACGTCAAATAGCCCGCGACTAGCTTGGGAGGTGTTGAATCGCTGGTCGAGCATCGTCTGCAGAGCGATCCCGGAGCAGACCTTCGTCTTGTTCGATTAAGCATCGGTGTCGAGGACGTTGACGTATGTTATGTATCTTTCAGTTTTCAGAATTTTTTATTCACTAGATAATGTAGGATCTGAAAGACGATATGCGGCAAGGCCTTAAAACCGTAGTTAAAGTGAGCACTATGAACGTTGATTTAGAAAGAATTGCGGTGCTGACGGATAAATTAATAGCAGGTGAAAGCGAAACTGTGAATAATCCCAACGCCATGTCAAGGCTTTTTGAGCAGGAAGTATGGAACGTTGTGGTATAGTACTTAGTGTGTAGTATCGTGGCATGCGCGTCAACCACGCGTCTGAGATTGTTGTGGGCTGTTATTTGCAAGTAATAGAATAGTCATATTCGCGGAGCTTGAACCGATCCTGAGATCCTTCGACTTCCAACGGCATTTCTGGTCAAAAGCCACTTCTGCGAACGTTCCCCTTCTTGCGCTTTACAGAACTTTTTATTATAACTCTACTATCTTCAAGGCGACTATATTTTAAAGGTCAGGATTTCATCAAGTCTTTTTAAAACAGGGATCCAACTTGACGCTATTCTAATTTTGGCGATAGGAGCACCACCAGCAGGCATCGAAGAGGATGCGCCAACGAGGATACATGAAGAACACACGATTGCGGCGGCCGATCCGTTCATGACTTATCTTGTGTCTAGCGTCTTTCTCGCTATGGAAAAATAGAAGTCAAGTTGCTCCGCAGTACGTTCTTTACTTCATTCGATTCGAAATCGCTAGCATACTACTAAATTGTTTCTCTGAAGACGGAAGGTTCGTACAATTTAGGTCCCAAAGGGTAGGAGATTATCCATACCTCTTACTCCCAACTTGATAAGTTTTTTTATTCAGGATGCACGAGCCGTGCATACTACGTTTAATAAGCACCCCTTCCTCGGGGAAGGTAAGTTGCACGCATCGTGACGGAACCTTATATTCAATCGAAGCGTGGTAGATATCGTGGTAGAGTTTGCCCTGCTTCTGCACGAAGAGTCGCACAACAGAGACACCCACGCACAGACCGTATCAGCCGGTCATCCAGTCACGGATCCTAGGCAGCTCGAAGAATCGGAAGTTTTCCTGCATGGCAGCAATACGCATTGTGCTTCTCGCCCTCGAGGCCCTCGGTGCAGAGCCCTCGTGAAAAACTTGCCTAACTATTTCCGCTGGCAGGTTGATCTACAGTCTCATTCCTCAGTGACAATGAATCGTGATGTGGTTTTGGCTAATAGGAACTCAAGGGTTTTGCATGACAATCGGGAACCGCAGTTGCGTATTGCAATTTAGATACTACACGTCAGGGACAAGGGTATGTACCTTTTATTCACCTCTTCAGATCGCGACTTTAATACCGGCCATAGATTTATTGAATATTCGTCTCGCAAAGAAGTAGAGAGAGCAATCCGATACCTCGATGGTATAAAAGTGGACGGGGAAAGGGTTACAGTCTATGCAGCTAATATTCGTCTCCAGCCACGTATCATCTATTCTGCTGCTGATGTATCCACTTCTTTTTTAGCCATCCCAAGTGGAAGCTCCTGTCATAGCAAGGGATCGTGGCCGTTCTCATCTCTGGCATATGGATCTTTCGACGCAATCTCGAAATCCTGATGCTCCATACCGCTGTTCACCTGCTAGAAAGTATTCCGGCTCTCGGGGGTCCCCTAATATTGGGGAGGCCACCGCTCATCTCCGCTGGATCTTGATCATCCCTATTTCCCTCACTCTGGATCCAAATTTCGAGATATAAGCCTCGGACATAACGATGTCCCAACAGGCCACATTCGCAGAGCTGACTCGGATCCCTACATCAATATTCCATAACCTATCGACAGCTATTTCGATCTAGGCAGATGGGGCCACTCCTACGACTACAGCGGTCTACCTCCTTACAGTCGTGGTGACAAACCAGACGCTCGACATGAATATCCAGAGTTATATCGGAGATGTGTATATGCTGTTGATTAGAATCATGGCATTAAACCCTCCGGTATGTCTCATTTTTTTCGAGACTATATGCAGTATATACTAACGTTATCTACTGGCAGTGGGAGGAATCGCCGATCGTAAAAAAGTAAAAACCTGATGTGAGCCCTCCATTGCCAGGCATCTACCACTTCAGGCAGTAATAACAGGTACCAGTCGTACTGAATGATCAAATTTTCGAGACCTTCATGCACCTCAATTAAGTTCTTGCAGCAGTAGTACAGCAACTACCGCAGATTTCGTTGCAATGTAGAAAATACATCACGACTTCCCACCTTCAATAGCGACCGATACATCGTGAATTGGTATTAAAACTAGTATTAAACCGCACATTGATGATCGAAATGCAAGCCATCTTTTTAAATCTATGCCTCAAAAGAGAGCTTGTGATCAGCGGCCTACTTCTTTTTGCCCCGATAGAACTCCAAGAAGCTTGCTTTATCCTCCCATCCCATACCAGTCCTCTTCAATTTGCCAATCTGGGCAATCAAATTTCCACAACTTTCTGTTAGTTGATCTTCTCCAGAACCTGACAGGACTTCGCTAGCCATAAAGAGCTGGGAACTCGGGGATTCTGACGGGGCAAGCAAGCGAATGGAGATTTTCAGCGGCGATAGCGATGTTGCTAGGTTAAATAAATGAAATAAGGGGTTGAGTATGTGTGATGGTATGGGGAGCGTCATCGTGGGTGCCAGTGCTGTAGGCGGATCGTACCTGCACATAACATGGTCATTGTGGCTTCATTTTTTGAAAACGACTGTGCTTAACATACCGAACACACATAACAAAAACTTGATAGTTTTTTACCGGGATATTTTGGTGAAACACCTCAGAGAAGCGAAGCAAGCCTCTCCCATTACTGGTGGTGCACTCCGGAAACACCGCTATAGGACCTGCGGCTTTTTTTCTGATGTCTTCCAGATTCTCTACGCGCGATCCGGACTTTGACGTGCAGAAAGGAGGCACATGGCCAGTGAGCCCGACCATAGTGAGCAATGAAACTTGTCGAAACCCTATGACAGGTATGCGAACTTGCAAAGATTTTTTCGGTGATTGAATATTAGCGGATCCTGTTCCTGTACGACGCCCAGGTGTGTGTGTTAAAGGCGAGGAAGCGACAGATGAGATCGAGGGGGTGGGAACGGCGTCCTCGGTTATAGGAAGCACAAAAACTGGATTAAACCTGCAACGATGATTGATTGTTGTCAACGATCAGGATGGATGCCGGAATATCAGATAGCTGACTGTAAGGCAAGCCACACCACCTCTATCCAGGATACCCAGTTTGAAACAATGATATCTCCTGAACGCGGAATCCATGATTCCTCCGCAGTTGCAAGCCTCCTGTGAAAAATTTCATTAAGAGATCGAGGAAGAGATAATATTCAGAGAGCTCCGTACCCGCGTTTCCTCGTTATATGTTCCACTGGAATCCAAAGAAGTCCGACTAAGAATAGGACTGAACGTCCGATGATAAACGTCATGAGGTGTGTGACGACACGATGTAATGGCAGTATAGGTAGCTGCAGAATATTAAACATATAAACCAATATATTGGACAGCAGTCTCACCAAAACGAGACATAATCCTTGCACCACAACCATGTACAACACGACAAGGGCTAGTACAAGTGCAGTACGAACTATACTGCACAAATACCTCACAGGCAGTGCAATTTTTACAAGTGCATCCTCCCCTAGTGGTGGAACAGGATTGAGGAATGGCTATAGTTGTTGTAAAGTAAGTTTAAGCAATCTAATGTAGGACGAAATTTACGGACCTGTATTCCTGTGCCGGGATCCTACTTTGCTTTAGATAGTGAGCGTGTTGTTATGATGGAAGAAAGTAGGAACGCAACTCGATAAGCACTGAATTTTTCCATTCCTTCCTGCGGGTGACCTTTATGCAACCTTTGGATGTTATGTAGTCTCTGGAACTGGTGTCGTCACGCTCGACAGTGATTGTTGTGCCAGAACATCGAAATTCACGTCAACGCAATGTACCACGTGATGCGTCGTCATCAGGCCTCTACTGCTGCACCTCGTTTCGTGTTTCTCACCATTATCTCCTCTCTACCCATGGCTTTCAAGGATATCCGCACCCCAATAACGATGCTTAAACATTATGGTGGTGCCATTATAAACCGTTATCGGCACCTACACTTGTTTGGAAAGGTTAGCATTTCGCTGATATCACATTCCGCTTGTTCTTGCTGACCAGTTGTTCAGATATTCATATGGTTGCTGGTGTTATTCTACATCTGCTTTGGTCAGCTGGTCTCAGTTTCTCAGAGATTTACTTGCTCAATGCATGAACATTACAGGCATGTTCGTCATTGTAGTCACCCCAAGTCGTATTGCGCAGTTCCTGTATGATCGTGCCCGTATGCTGGCTGAAACACGATTTGGATGGCTTGCTCTTGGCGGCGCAATTAGTATGCTTTTAAGCTGTTCTGCCGCAGCGTCTGCTGATGAATTTACAGTTATGATATCTTTCCCTCCGCTCATTGGCCATACAACTCTCGTGACACTCTGCGGCTTTGCCTATGGAATGAAGGGGTTCTTCATCGCCTCGACAGCCTCTGTCCTCGGGGCTGCATTGGTCTTCATTACTTTGCGATTCTTTTTCAATAAAAAGCTCCGCGAATGGTCAAATAACAACAAGAAATGGCAGGCATTAGAGTCCGTGGTGGTTAGTCTAAATTCTGTGATTCATAAGGACTAGCCTCATTTATATTTTCCAGAAAGCAAAGGGCCTTCCTTTGATCATTTTAATCCGCGTGTCCCCCTTCCCACCTTGGGTGTATTCTAATTCTCTATTTGCAGTGAGTTTGATCGGCATCTGCCCATACAATCTCTGACCATCATAGTCTATTGGACCCGTTAAACTGTGGCAATTTGTTACAGCGACATGCTTTATCTTCCCGAAGCTTGTTCTTCATGTATTCATAGGATCTCGCATTGCAGCTCTTTCGGACGGTGATCAACGCAGTCATATGGACACGCGTAAGCAATATTCCTTCCGTTTATTTCACGGTACATAACTCATGGATATATTTGTTTTCTAGATACCAAAGTTATTAATGGACTCCTCATTGGCGGTGGGATCATGATTGCGGTTTTTACCAGCTGGTATGTGGCCATGATGTCTCTTTCTTTTCTTTTACCTCTTAAGCTTATAAACATTCCTTGCAGGTTGGTATACACCTTGGTCCAAGGGCATATTCGGAAATTGGAAGGTGTACCAGCTGAAGTCGACGAATTAGCTGCAGAGGCAATCGAAGATTATGACGAGGAAGCACCACTGTTATCTCCAGATGTTCCGCGCTCATAAGGCAGGAGTCTCGCTCTCTATAATATTGTATTAGTAGTTATTAATCAAGGAGTTATGGACATGACGGGGTATATAGAGCTTGCGTGTAGATATATAATGTTCTTGCAATAGATACGAGTAGTCCCGAAAAACCTGTGTATTCAGTAATAGTGCAAGAATAGCAAGCTCATACTGGCCCCAATCAAAAATATCAGAATAAACAACCTGCTGTCCTTCGCCCGTCTCTTCGCTTCCTTGAGCTGAATATTTCCCTTCTCTACGGTGGACGTAGTGGCGATGGCATCCTCGTAAAGTTGATCAGTTATCTCGGTTTGTTTCGTTAAATGGGTAACCAGCTCCATCTGCAAGGCACTGATATCCATTAGTCGTGATTCTGCCTGCTGAACAGATTCTAGCGTGTCCTGAACATTCCGTAGAATGTTGGCGTTTTCGGTCTCGAATTGCAGGATTTGAGATGCACTGAGCTCAATTTCATCGTCTTCATCGTCAGAAGGATATGAAGATTCAGAAGGAGGATGCGCGACTATCTGAGGTGAGTCTGGAGGAGGAACACCAAGAGTAGCTGCCAGTAGGCTGGAAGATGCACCCCCTAGCCAACTGCTTCCAGTGGCATTCGTTGATTGTAAATGTGTGTCGAGGGAGTCTCTCCCGCTGATGATCTGGGCTTCCCGTGCAGCTCCGGAGCCCAAAGTTCGAGTCCGTTCTAACTGCCGCTTTACGCGTTCTTCCTGCAGTTCTTTTTGCGTCTGACTAGCCTGCGCCAGCCGACGACTGAGATACCAGGTAATACTAGAGTGGTGGGCTGCCATGCAGTTCGATGCTATGCTCGATTCATCTTCCCGCAACCTGGCTGGCAATAGACGACTTAAAGGGTTTCGTTTGCTTGAGACAAACTCAACACGTTCTGATATGAATTCCGTCTAGATCATCTCTCGCAAAGGAATGTGAGAATAAATAATACATACTCTTCTCTAAGGCTTCCATCTCTTTGACTCTATCCGAACAACGTGTAAGGATGACCTTGGCCTGGACGTCAATCTGGTCCCTCTCTTCATTCGTAAGATGGCGTATGCCTGCCCATGAGGAATCTCCTTCGTGCAGGCTTATATTCCGGGAAGTATCGCGGGCAAGCGGAGAGACTCTTGAATCTACATTCAAATACGGCTTCCGAATATTGGCAAGCATCCGGGTAAGTGTGTTTATATGAGCCAGCTATGAGGCCACCAATTGCAACGTTAATTTTATGACAATCACATCAATAATTTAATTCCTTACAATCTTGTACGCTTCCGCAATGTATTCTTTGCCAAGTTGTGCCTGCTGTGCGTGTTCATCATCCTGCCATGCGTGCTTAGCCAGCCTTGGCCGTTTCGACTCTGGAACCGCGTTCTCCTTCTCTTTAAGAATGGTGCGGAAATCGTCAGAGATATCAATAAAAGGCATATATAATGTTGGTAATGGATTTGCGTCGTTAGAAAGTATTGGGGAGGATAAGTGGAACAAGGACGAACCTCTGGAGACTCGGTCGTGGTCAAGGTACTCGAAGTGACCACGTGACCCACAATTGCGGCCGAAGGATATAAAAAGTTGTTTCCGTCTAGTTTTCTTTTCCTTCCAACCACATCGCGTGCTCATTGCCATCATGTTCACATTGCCATCTACTTTGCGAACTGAAACACGATGTGGGAGATGCATGAGTCCTTGTTTGAGGCGGATAGCGTTCTTCTACCACCGTTTGCCATAGTTTGTGACCAACATCTTTTACTTAGTGAAAGTATGTGTACTATTCATAATCGGGTTCTATGTTCCACTTCCCTTTTATCAATTCTAAAGCAGGAATATATTCAACAACCTGAGAATTCGGATTACGCAGGCATATCTGCGCTGGGTTTTAAAGCAGAGTCACTGAGTAATATCCTCAAGGGCATCATTCCACTTCAACCACAAGAGCGCCACCAATACTGGAGGCATCATAACACCTCCACTTGGCAAAGATAGGCCTTGTTTATCTCTATTGTAACTCACATGATTAATTTTCTACTAATGTTGTTATAAATAGTGGGTACATCGTGACCATCGGCGTTGCTCAGATCTAATAGTCGCCGTAGTTGCAGCCTCTTGCGATAGCGATCGTTTTGACAACATCCAAAAGGTCCTGATAAAGATGCGAGTTTTATCTTCGCCTGCTCATAGCGAAAGATTTGGAATACGCACGGCAAAAATCGTCATGATCTTGCATAACAACTCGGCAGGCGGTCATTCTACTCAAATCAATGATATCCTCTTCTTTCACAAAGGAACAGTTTATGACTGTAATCTCTGATATGGCATTTTCAGCGATTTGAGTGTGCTGCTTTCCGATGATGTCGACAGGAAGGCGGCTCCGAACGAGCTCAACCAATGCCCGGCCAGTGATTTGGCCACACCAGCGTAAGACAAGCCGAGTGAGAAGTGGACAAAATCCTTTGGGGCCATTCATTTGGCATATCACAGAATCTGATATATCGCTTTCATGGAGACGGATTTCCTTCAGGAGGGGTAAATGAGCTAAGCACCTCGAAAAGTCGTGGAGGGGGATATCAATATCACGAAGGTCGAGTACTTCAAGTGGAAGGGGCATTTTTTCAAAGAATTCCCGAGCAACACGTCCCACTCTCTCGTCGGGATAGCCGTTTGGATCACTGGAATTCCTGAGATGGAGACGAATGAGAGAGGGAATGAGAAGGTAAAGTAATAGGCAAAACAAATCTGGCAATCCCATGAGAGTTAATGATTGAAGCTGTTGTAGCTCAACGGAATGCGGAGTATCAGTGACTTCCTCAGTGAACCTTTCTTCATCCGAGGCAGGCGCTGACAATGAAAATACTTCAAGAAGTGGAAGTCCCTCTAAAACTTGGACGATAGAGGATATCGAATACCTCGTGGCAACCACGTATGAGGGAAGGGAAATGGATAGACGGGTGATAGTGGAAGGTAAAACTCCATAGGAAGGAAGGATATTTCGGCATATGGTGACTGAACATAGCTGAGGGGCATACGGGAATGAATTGCCTATCTTCACTAGTTGATGTTCATCTTCTCCTGGTTGGGCGTCGGTTTCCGGGAATTCTTCCATAACGGCAATGTTAAGCACGCGAAGCTCAGGAGATGGCGGTTTCGAGAAGTTCAAGATGTGATTTACGTGCCGAAGAAACAGGGAATGGATAGTGAAGACTCCATTGCGATATTTTTTCCAGCAATAGTTCCATCACCTCAGGTAAATGTGAGGAATCATTGCCTACACCCAAGGTGACCCATAGAAAGCTAGTTCGAGCTCTTTCTAGCCAAAACCGAGTCCTTCCACATAGATCACGTCCATTCAAGTCAATATAGACGTTGGACCAGACAGTTGGGATGCTTGCAGCTTTCCTCCACCGCGAGCACACATGAGAAACCAGAAGAGGGGTCAGCGTCCAGCCGTCACTGGCGCATATTTCAAAGATAGAGGCAAGTATCTCTACTGGCATACGCGCTGCCAGAGACAAAACACCCTTGTAGTAGTGAATTGCCTCTTGATGTTGAAGTTTTTGGAACTCGAGTTGGCGAACATTTCGCATTCAAAGCTGCAATTTCATCGTCGAGGGATGACATGGCTAGTTGGTGATGTGATATCGCCTTCTTTGCGTCGAAATCCGATATCGATGCCATTTCCAGGGCCTCATTCAGAACTGGTTTGAGAACCCATTTCGAATGGCATATAAATTACGTGGACTAACCATCAGAGTGAGCATAGTATCTGAATGTTCATAATGCAGGCGGATTCCCACCGTTAAATAGGTAGAATATTTCGAGGAAGGCAAGTTCTCTGACAGGCCAAGGGAAGATTAGTATATTGAGAAGGCCCTCGCTATCATCACAGTGGGTGTCGTCGGGAGTTGAGATTCGAGATT
Source organism: Nidularia sp. FH-822889 (assembly GCA_036937115.1). Classification (NCBI taxonomy): domain Eukaryota; kingdom Fungi; phylum Basidiomycota; class Agaricomycetes; order Agaricales; family Nidulariaceae; genus Nidularia; species Nidularia sp. FH-822889. The sequence continues at coordinate 77,126 of JASFDF010000010.1, forward strand.
AGCCGTGAATTTGAGTATATTTACACTTGTTATGCAGTTATGCTCAAGATCAACAATCTCCTAAGGCTCAAAGCTGTTTTTCCCTAACGTCTTCATTGTCCAACGTCAACTTCGAATTGCGAGTGCAAGCCTTGCCCCGTTGTGCGTTCTATTATTTTCCAATTGGATTCCTGCAGGTGCGATGGTAAAACTTTCTGCTTCTAGTTACTCTGCCGGCGATGACTCAGAGTGGAATCTCTATCGACCCACGGCCAGAAGCACGTTGGGGTTGAGGTGAAGACCATAGTGTTCTAGATACTGCTGAGGCATTTTCTTGTTGTGTCTAATCTATAATGGAGATTTCGGAACTCAATGCCTCTCTTATGCTATTTAGAAGTGAGCTGAATGGATCCACGACGAGCCCGTGACCCACGTCTAGCCCGGGCAGATCCTCGTTTACAACACGTTTCTTCCGGATCTCCAGCACCAATATCAACTTCTACCACCCCCAATGATACCATCACATGGACCGGAAATGGAGGCGTGCAACAGTCACCACAAGCCCCAGCAGCTGTGAACCGAAATGATAGTCAAGACTCTCAGAATGCGACCACTTCAACATTAGTGCAGTCAGGTTACAAGCCTCGCCCGTTGTTTTGTGTGGTCTGTGCGAGTAATCAGGCAAGCTTACACCGTACCTTGTCAGCATTAGACTAACAATATTTGTTTAGAATCGGTCTATGGAAGGACATTATGTGTTGTCGTGAGTTTCTTTTATTACTACAAGTGAAAAGAGATCGGGACTTTTCTTCTAGTAAAGCAGGGCACCGCGTAATCTCATCGGGCACAGGATCTGCGGTCCGCCTTCCTGGACCGTCAATAGACAAGCCAAACATTTATTCATTTGGAACACCGTATAACACCATCTACGAGGAGTTGAACTCGAAAGATCCGCGACTGTAAGCGATTATAGATTTGTTGATATGCTGATAATGCTTATTCTTTCGTTAGGTATACTGCAAATGGCCTTCTTCAGATGATTGACCGTAATCGGCGTATAAAACTGGCACCTGAACGATGGCAAGAAAGTAGAACAGTGGCAGACGTGGTCATAACTTGCGAAGAGAGGTGCTTTGATGCTGTTTGCGATGGTAGGTGTTAAATATGCCTCAACGATGACATTTAATTAACTGTCATCATGTACGTAGATCTTCTGGCCCGGGGAGGAGAATTCAACAAGCCCGTCCACATTATAAATATGGAGATCAAGGATAATCACGAAGAAGCGTTGATTGCTGGGAAAGCCATGCTCGACTTGGCGTCAGCCGTGAGCTTCGTCCACTTCATCAAGCAATCACCTTTCTAAACGATAACTTTCTCAGATCGAAGAGGCGGATGATATTGATGAAAGTATCGATAAGATCTTAGAGGAGCAGCAGGAGAAACATCCTCATAATATTCTTCATGCAGTCGCATTTTATTGAGTAGGTCCTTTATGATACCGTGTATAAATGTATTTGTTAGGCAATAAAACGACTTCGAATGGTTACAAACAAGTGAACTCAGTCGTAAGCAAGTACGACCCACTTCAGATTCATGCCTAGGCTCAATTTCATGGCCATTATGATTATGGAATTGGCTTCGAATAGTAGACTTGACAGGCGAGATCTCAAGCACGCAATGTCGTCGCAAGAGATTGCAAACTTGTCATGTGCGTGAGAAATGAAGACGCGATCAGGAGTCTGATCATTATTTAACGGGCTTACAGTAGACTGATTAAGACCATCTCCATAGATAACTACCCTCACACCCACCTCCCTTCTCCATTTATCAACTGGTAACACTATGCCGTCCCTCAGACTTGGAAGCATTGCCCCGGACTTTGAGGCTCAGACTACTGCCGGACCTATCAAATTCCACGAGTGGATTGGCAACTCATGGGTACGTCCCCACACATTCCTGGATGTAACGGAGTCTAATTCAATAATCGTGGGATCAGGCCATTCTATTCTCTCATCCTGGGGATTTCACCCCTGTCTGCACTACTGAGCTTGGGGAAGTTGCTCGCCGAACGCCCGATTTCCAGAAGCGTAATGTCAAAGTCATTGGCATTTCCGCCAATGGTCTCGAGGAGCACCACAAGTGGGTGCAGGACATCAACGACTTCGGCGCAAAGGTTGCACCCACAGATGTCCAGTTCCCTATTGTGAGAATATATTTCGCGATAATTGGTTTTCTGAGGAGTCTCTAAACTGTTAGTAGATTGCCGACCCTGACAGGAAGATCTCCACTTTGTACGATATGCTGGATGAGCAGGATGCCACCAACCGCGACGCCAAAGGCCTCCCTTTCACTGTGAGTCTTGCTGCTCGGCATTTTTCCGGTTGTTGCTCTTGCTTATGCGAACCGGTCCAGATTCGCACCGTGTTTGTTATTGACCCTAAGAAGGTCATCCGTCTGACTCTTGCGTACCCTGCATCCACCGGCCGCAATTTCGACGAGATCATTCGGTAAGTATACCTCTCGCTTCCGGTATAGCCACTGCTAATTGAAGTTCTCAGTGTTATTGATTGTACGCTTCATTCCGGATACCTGGTATTAGTAGCAGACTCTTACCTGTTTTCATAGCTCTCCAGATCGGCGACAAGCACCGCGTCACCACCCCTGTCAACTGGAAGAAAGGTGACGATGTCATTGTTCATCCCAGTGTGAGCAACGATGAGGCCAAGACCCTTTTCCCACAGTTCACCACGCACTTCGTGAGTAATTGGTTGTTGGGTTGTTGGAAGTTGTTACAGCACTAAATTGATACATGCAGCCATACCTGAGGACAACTCCTCTCAAGGTCGAGTGAAGGATAGGATATTATTACTGTACGAATTAGGAATCTACCGGAATCTGTACTTAAGCCTGTAAAATTGATGGAATGGATCTTGTAAAACTCTGCATTGTATTTTGAAAATTGGAGGAGCGGATGCATTCCAACTGGATAACGTCATCGAACGTCTGAACTTATCTACCCGCGCACGCGACGCACCGCGGCGATGGTAAATAGAGACAAATAATACGTGACGCGTGACTGAACGCGCGTACTGCAGCTGGTTAGGTGTACACATCATCTACTCTTAACCAACTCCTCTCTCCATACCTCTCAATCATGGCCAGCGCAGATGGTGGTGCATATAGGTTTGTGCCTGTAATCCTGTATCTCGACTCCGCTCACACAGCCTGTAGTTATTCCCTTACAGTCTTCTCTCCGAGCGGCAAGCTTGTTCAGATCGAACATGCTTTGGCTGCAGTATCCCAGGGCACCACGAGTTTAGGCATAAAAGGTGTGTGCGCTACACGTTCCTCGAACTCATCGGTAATTAATGTGCTTTAGCGTCAAACGGAATCGTTATTGCCACTGAAAAGAAGACATCATCTATCCTAATCGACGACTCTATGCTTGAAAAAGTCGCGGTCATATGTCCCAATATTGGCATTGTCTATTCAGGAATGGGTCCTGACTTCCGAATCCTCGTCACCAAAGCTCGTAAATCAGCACAAGCGTACTGGAAGGTATACGGAGAGTATCCTCCGACCCGCGTTTTAACCCAAGAGATAGCCACTGTGATGCAGCAGGCTACCCAATCGGGGTGTGTTGTTCTCACTTTTATTAAATCACACCTATACTGATACACAGGTTAGAGGAGTTCGGCCTTACGGCGTATCATTACTGGTCGCAGGCTGGGATACCCACCGCGGTCCTACCTTGTATCAAGTAGATCCGTCAGGGTCTTTCTGGGCCTGGAAAGCTAGTGCAATCGGGAAGAATATGGTGAATGCCAAGACGTTCCTTGAGAAACGGTACGTTCCGTCACTTGCTCCGATACCAGAGCTTCTGTTTATCATCCATTTTTGTCAGTTACAACGACGATATCAGTCTTGAAGACGCTATTCATACAGCCTTATTGACGCTGAAGGAAGGCTTCGAAGGTCAAATGACGGAGAAGACGATCGAAATAGGCGTCATAACTGTGCCAACTACAGCAGAGCTGGAGGAAGGCAAGATAGGTGGAGAGACTGGGCGGCCAAAACCCACGTTCAGAAAACTAACAGAAGAGGAAGTTCGGGATTATTTGGCACTATAACTGCGGAACCGTCACCAACTATCTGTACGTTATGTTTATTTTGTAGCATGTTTGATTCCCAGTATCTGTTATTCTCATTGCTTCATTCAAATTTGCCGATTGAAGTAAGTATTGCCACTCGGACCTATCCTACCGAGGATGCGATCGAAGGAGATTGCCTTGCAAATATTTCAGATGCTGAACACTTCTCAACGTATCCAGGGACTCAAGCCTGTTCAACATTTAGAAGTCTGCTTACCGTAAGCGAATGATCTTCTTTGATCTTGTCTGCTGTGGCTCATGTCATTCGGAGAGTTTCACCGCGTTTTGTACCTTTCCTTCCTCAATCCTGGATTTCATCATGACAGCTCCGGATCTCTCTTATTTCGCTGCCTCTATTATATTTATTCACACGTTTTAATTTAGGGAATGAATCGAAATCAGCGCTAAGCTCATCTCAGATCTCACAAATAATCGGTCATCCGGACCAAAATCAACAACACCAGCTTGAAGAAATTTCAGACGTGCTTATCTGCGTCAATATATCTGCGCGCTATTCAGGATGATAAATATCACGAAACTCCTCGTAGCTTTCCATATTTGGCATGAAGTTTGTTTGCGAGCGAGAAATCAAGGATGCCTCCGACATCCGAGTACTTTGCATGCAATGAAACAAAATAATACCTCAATCACGGATAATTATTCCTTTTCTGTGGTTTGAATTCCCCTCATGTATAATACTATGTTGCTAATACTGACTGTCACAAGAATGAATATCTAGTATTTTTTTATTCGGTGGTGGCAAAAATGAATCAACAGTTGCAATCTTTTCTGTCATTATTCCCATGACCACCCAGCCCACTATATAAAGACTCAAGATCTGGCGGCTAGGCAAACTACAGAAGCACACACGCCCGCACAAATGGATCCGTCTGCCACCTCGTCTAGTTCTCAGAGTCGTTCCAGGCAACAAACGGGCGGAAGGGAACCAAGAAGGAGGCAGATGGCGTGCTTAATTTGCCGTGGACGCAAAATTAGAGTGAGTTTCTTTGTTCCTCACTATATCAGGACCTACGTTTAATTTTTCGTCCGTTATATAGTGCTTGCCTGCTCACGACAATCCCAATGGTCGCTGTCAGCGCTGCGTTGAGCACGGCCTCAACTGCGAATACATTCCTATTTCCCAACAGCGGACAGCCGACTCGTCTCGTGATGCTTCGACTGTCCCCGAATACAGTTCTCGGGAAACTTCTATTCAACCTGCGACGCTGAATTCTTCATATACCACTACGTACGGCTTCACGCCTACAGGAGTGCCGTATCGGCAAGATGACCAGATGACTTCCCAGTCAGAAGACTACGGATACCCCCCTTCTCACCCTACGTCCTTGGCAGGAAACACATACACGGAGAATGCACCCAATAGCGCCGTTTGGGCCATGCCATCTCACTCTGGCACCGTGTCTCCTGTCCAGCACCATCCCTATGCTCCCCACACCAGCCTAGACCCTTCTATGAGTTCTCAAGGACAACATGACCAGTGGTACCAGAGAAGCTATCCATATCCAGCGATAGCTGCTCACGGAGCACAAGGTGGTCACACGTATCATGACTCAGGGGCCGGAAGTGGGAGTGTAGGAAGCCAAGCGCCGATGCCTTCTAGTTCTAACAGAATTACGTTCTCGCATCCAGACCAATTTCACTCCAAGTAAGTGCTGGTATATCTCAACTTACATTTAATGTTAATATCCTCTTTCCCTCTCTGGACTTTGAAATGAAGCTACCCACCAACGCCCACGAATCTTCAATCTCAATATTTCAGCTCAGCATACAAAGACGGAAATGGATTATAGAATATTTTCTAACCGTCCCAGAGTTTTTGTGCAGTTTCATCCAACCATCAGATTACCTATACCTTATCCCTGCAATAATACGAACATAATACACATTTGACTCGGTTTTATAGCACACAATGGGGTGAGAATGTTGACGCAAACAATCATTCGTACCTTGTCACGCGAACTTGGGAGGGAATGTGGTCTTGGGCAGTGAACTGTGAGGTTGATGTAAGATGACTCGTCTATGACACTGGTAAAATCTCAATTGAATTCTACAGACAAAAATCTATACGTAGCGGACTATTTAGCGCTTGAGAAACGAATTACAGGATCCCCTTCACAATGGTGCAACGTTGGAAAACCTCGAGGTTGTTTCAACTAGGTGTACACTTTCAGGCGTTGCTCGCTTAAGTACGATCAGCCGATCGTCTACGTCAGGTGGGGGCGTGGCACGACCCTGAAGTTCGAATACAGAGGATCTTAGGTTCAGGATTGCCATTAGCTTAGCTATGTCAGTAAGTAAGCAAACTCGTAATCAACCTAATGTCCGAATCTTGAAAGAGAAACGTTGGCAAGGTGCATATAATGTTTAGCTTTAGGACATATGTATCACAGCCATTGGATAAGCGCCTTGCAAATAATAATACATGTCCACCATATAAATTCGAATCTCTCGCCCGCAGAGTAAATTCACCTGCATTTAAGCACTTTGATTCTTAGTGATGTACAAACATGCGCGCCCAACAAAATAATTATCCTCGACATGCATTTTCGCCGCCTCTCTGAGCATCGTATATGGTTACGAAGAACACTGTAACGCGACGCAGACCGGCTTTAGAGAGGCCAGTCGAGTTTCTCCCCGAAATTCCAGTGCACCGCCTTAACAGACGTGTACTCTTCAAGAGCATAGCTTCCAAGCTCGCGACCTTCAACGACAGCCCCGAGTTTAGAATCTATCTATCTATCCAGGGTCTGTGAGAGGCTACCCACCTATTCCAGATTGCTTCTTACCCCCGAAGGGGACGTTATTGTTCAACATGTTGTATTGGTTGACCCATACCTGTGTAAGCGCGAGAGTCCGAGGAAGATACCGTACGAGTGATAGGGTGCGAGAGCAGATACGGCGTTAGAACGTATTAGTGGGTACCGGGGAACAAAATACACTGACCGTTCCAGCTTCCAGCGCGGAGGAAACACGCATGCATTGATTGGCGTCATCTTAGATGGATTGTTAGACTTTTCTCTCAACGAGTAAAATAGGATATTTGCACGTACTCGAGTGAAGACCAGCACCTAGTCCATAACTGGTGTCGTTCGCGAGAGCGATCGCTTCGTCTTCAGACTTGAACACGCCCACAGCGAGGACCGGACCAAAAATCTTTTCGTGGGCAGAAATCAACATCGGCCTTAGCCGCATATATGCATGTAAATATAACCAACCTCTTCTTTGACCTGTACTCGTCAAGGGATTCATCAGCAAATCAAATGGCATGATATTCATTCCTTCTCACAATTTTCATGCCAGGTCGGATGTCGGTGAAAACTGAAAAGAAAGAGGACAGACTGTCAATCTCGAGTCCGATTGTTGCATACCCCGATGCAAGAATAATATTATTTGCAGAGACTTACTAGTTGGATCAACGTAATATCCCTTTTCATTCCTCTTAACGCCTCCGAGAATAGCTTTGGCGCCTTCCTGCTTACCCGCTTCGATATAGCTCCAAACGCGATCGTACTGCCCCTTGGATACCTTGTGGTTGCAAGTGTCAGTTGATTAAAGAAAGTTACTGACGGGTGGGCCACTTACAACTGGCCCTCCGCCGGTCTTCTCGTCGAAGCCATTTCCGATTACTTGTGCTTTCACTTTCTGCACGAGGAGATTGACGAACTTATCATAGATCGTATCTTGTACATAAACGCGCGATCCTGCGGTACAATCTTGACCGGAGTTGTAGCATATTCCGAGAGCAGCCCAGTTCGCAGCTAGAGGGGAAATCGTACACATGTCAGCGTTCATATATGTAACAATGCGGTTTCTGATAAAAGGGAAAATTAGAATGAACCTGTCAACTATCTGTCGAAACCGACAGATAGCCGCGAGTCATAACATGGGAACTAGCCTTCCCGACATTAGATTGAACGACGCGAAAATGGTATTCGGTCCGATGGAATCCCGAAACTAATATCTTTTTCAAAATAGCACCACCTCGTCGAGCGTGACTGTCGAGAGTAAAGGATGCCGGGGTGCCATGCGACCGCCAGTTTCCCAAAGGGCGCCAGTGGCCGACTGGGGTAGCCACACGTCCCCGCAGCGGCTAGAAGCACCCTTTTCCACCTATCTCGAAGCAAACGCGCAAATAAGGTCACGAAAGGCAGCAGTGGTCGGGTGAGGTAGTCACACATGCCCACAGAGGCTAGAGACCCCTCCCTTCCACCTGTCTCGAAGTAGGCGCGCAAGTGAAGATCTGTTCGAACATATCGCGTCATACAACTTGTCTTAACGCGCCCTTCAACTAAAAAAACTAGATCTAAACATACGAGGAATAAGAGGGCGCGTTCTGCGATCGCACAGCCAGGACCGCGTCTCGGAACGAGAAGACACCAGGCAAAAATGGCTCCGGTCATCCAAACTAATCGGCACGCTCAGTTGAGATAATCGCCGTATAGATCTATCACCTATGGTTGCATGGCACCAAGGGGGGTAATCGGCTTGATGCAATGCGGATCCCCTCTCGTGTGGAGACAAAATTCAAGTCCCCGAAACACGGAGCAGCGGGGTGTAAGTAGCCGCATAAATCACGCGAGCGCAAGCGCTTCGCCTCCAAAGAACGGTAGCTTGGAGTTGAATAACGGCAACAATGGATCAACGCGCCCGTCCGCTCCATTAAATGAAAAGTGTACAGCAGAGAGAGAAAAAAATCGTCAAACACACCTTGGTCTAGGTCGGCGGACTCGAATACAAGGTGAGGCGATTTCCCTCCGAGCTCCAAGGACACCTGGATATAAGGAGAATGCATGTGAGTGACTATCGGGGCTGTGGTAACAGGGGCACATATGTACTTTCTTCAGATTGCTCTTGGCTGCGGCCTCCATTATTTTGCGGCCAGTGATGGTGGAGCCCGTGAATGCGACCTTGTCTACGTCAAGATGCGAGGATAGCGCGGCGCCTCCAACCGATCCTAAAGAAGGCACGGTGTTGAGCACACCTGGAGGAAAGCTAAAAGAAGATTCAACGCGTGAACGCGGATAACCGAAGACTTCGCGCACCCTGCTTCCTTCACTAGTTCCGATAGTTTCTAATCCACCATAACCTCATTAAGCAACAATCGGGGGGACAACGACTCGGACTCACCAAAGCAGTTAGAGGGGTGAGCTCTGACGGCTTCATCACAATGGTACAGCCCACCGCGAGAGCTGGCGCCACTTTCCAAGCCCTGAAACAGCATGTGAGCGAGAAGCATGGAGGTCAAACCGCTGGTTCCAACTTACCACATATTGATAGGGTAGTTCCAGGGTATACTAGTTGTATTTCTGTTTCATACTAGTGCCCCAAGAGGATGAAGAGCCCTTACATTTGTCCACAAACGCCAATAGGATCATGTCGAGTGAAAGCAAGTTTGGCCTTGTTATCAACCTCAATAGTCTGAAAGTAAAAGTCGCAAAGTCGGTATAAATAATATGTGCTAATGGAGTGTAGCTTATTTACCTGGCCGACGATCTTGTCCGCCCAGCCGGCATAGTAGCGAAGGCACTGGACACTGTCGCCAATATCAAAATCTCTGCATGATATCTAAATAAGATAAGGATACGCGGCATATTCTCAGGACCCCCAACCTTGCGATTTTAACAGGCTTGCCGTTGTTGAGGGTTTCGAGTTCTGCGAGCTCCTGGGCATCACGTTCGATAAGGTCGGCCAGCTTGTTGATCAGCCTGGAGCGTTCAAAGCCAGTGACATTCTTTCCCCAAGTGGTCTTGAAGGCCTCGCGCGCGGCGGCGACAGCGACGTCGATGTCCTTCACAGAGCCTGTATGTACATCGCTGAGAAGAGATGGGTGGATGGTGATGCAGTGTCACTGACCTGCGACGACCGAGCAAATAACTTCCTCTGTCGCAGGGTTAATTGCACTGCAGAGGAGGGGAGTAAGAGTAGGCGTTATCTTATCTATATCTACTTACTCGATACGTTCGGTGGAATCGACGGAGGGAACGAACTCGTTGTTGATGAAGAGGCCGGTGGGGACAGCGATGTCCTTCTTGAGAGCAGGGATGTGCACGGTCGCGGTCTGAGACATTCTGGAGAACCGTCTGGTGTGTGAGCGAGATGGGAGATGGGAGAAGCGAAGATAGAGAATACGCAGCCGCCCTGCGCTCCCCATGGTCATGCCCAAGTCATGCTGATCCTTTAGGGGATGGCTCTAATCTTATTCTATTTTGGTCCAATCTTGTCAATTCATTCACAGATCCTGATTGGACGCAGCAAATCACGCTCGGCAGTGACGCCTATCTCCCACGTGATCGTGTCAGGTACCTTTCCGACGGCAGGTAATTTCCTTTCAGAAACATCAATATAGTCTGGTGCAAGTCTGGTGCCTACAAGGTCTGTCCGGTGGCAACCAAGTGACATTCTAGGCTGACATTCATATTCATAGCATCGTACATTCGATGTACAGCGGATCACTCGAATTCAAATCACCTCTGGAGCCTTTCTGCCAGGCCCAAACCAGGACTGCTGCAACAGTATGATCTTTGCCCTATCTTGACACCCTACTACTCATAAAGACCACCCCGTGTGCTGCGCCACGTCACCAAGAACACAACTAGAAGGCGCCTTCTCAGCAATTCTAGTCTCTCTCGTCCAACCCATCAACTTCCTGCACATGCAATCAGATCCCGGTGCCACTGGCTCCTCTGCGAGCCACAAAGCCTATGTGTTCAAGTCCTCTCGGTATACCAACAACACGGGAGGCGTTCCAATGTTGTCGACGCGTCCCCATCTCTCTAATGCCCAGCTACTTCAGCATGCATCCGGCGCGGTCGACATTGCCAGTGTCAAGCAATCCCACAGGAATGGAACGAGAATAGTACCTCTTTCTTATTTCCCCTCTCCTAAGTATACCCCGCAGAATGGCCCACGCCTGGCGTCGACGAACAATGTCCTCAGAAGGGCGAGATCGGAAGGCAGTAACGCTTATCGCCCGCCCTCGTTCTGTGCACGCACGAGACCACCCATGATCTGTCCCGAAAATCCCGGCTCCGTATTAGCGCCATTCACGAAACTGCATTTTGCATCCTCGGAGTCTCTGCACACCGAGAACTTGCATATAAACTGGCATCCGAAGAACAAGCTTAGCGATAGTTCTACTGTGCTGTCAGAGAGAGTACGCATATCGTAATCTGTCCATAATTATCTTATATTTATTATTTATGCCACAGGTCTCTTCTAAAGATCATACGCCGCATTCAGAGCGAAAACCCAAAAAATCTTGCGAGAAACCGTCATCTGTTTAACTTGGCTTAGTTTTGTTCTGAAAGATATCGAGAGTAGGATTTTTTTTTCCCATTATTAGTTGATCTGAATTGTGTCACTGAATTGGATAGTAATAGGTCCCACTCCAAAGAACTTTCATCCATATCCTTTTGAGTAGTACGTAGTACTTTAAATCGTTAATGTGGATGGTAGGTTAATTCAACTTCGATGCACGTCAAGGCCGACCTTAATTCAAGTCTGAAGGATCTATCCCTTTGTATAGATTATCGCTAGTAAACGGCTCCCCGTGTTGTGGATGACATGATCGAAATAGCCTTTCTACAATTCCGATACTCTATTGCTCCGGTGACCAGCTCACAGAACCCGTACAAAATTGGAACACTCCGGAAGAAATTTAATTCGTAAAGTTGTATTCCAAATTTATTACTACGATTCCAAAGTACGATATTACAGCCACCGACTATCATCAGGGGCTATTGCTACAATTAATGACGACTTGTTGGAGAAATTTTTACTAGCATCATACAAAATTGTACACTTTCATCAGCAGAAAGGGCGGAGCGCCTAAGATTGTTCATTCAGGGGCTAAAAGCGAGGAATTGAGAGTACCCGCCGCTTTATGTAATTGGTCGGGGCTGTCGGGCGGGTTGCCAGCGCTGATACAGGAACTTCCGCGCGAACTTCCATAGCTCGCACCATATTATGAATACAGCCGACATTCCAATAACCAAACCCCACTCCCAGCCGATACCACGCTGGTAGAAGACGCGTGTGTTGAAACCCGGGATATACACCGCTGGATGAGGACATAAATATACAAGGAACGATGTGAATAAATTGAGCTAACTCACGCAGCACAACGCTCGCCATTCCCAGTAGCACGGACCACAGGAGAGTGGGATTCATCCAAAGATCTTTGTAGAATGGGCGGCCCGGAGTCAAAGCGAACAGCGAGCGATCAACTATAAGCACATAGCCATTCAGGAACAGCTAATGATATATTAAGAGATAGCTCACAGTTTTTCAACTCAAGGGCATAAAGAAGAATTTCGAAGATAAGGGTCACAAATACTGTAGACCGTGCTCTGAATACCGTCTGGCATATCTCCCCCGCGTCATGATTGCAATTATTACCGAGATTAACACTCCCATTTCTATAAACCACAATCACAAACTATGGAAGACGTCTATCAGTACAGCGATACATTTCATCGATCTCACAACACTCACATTCACGAGACAGGTAGCACCCATGACTATGCCATACGCGAAACAATCAAGTATGACAGGCCAAGAGAAGACACCATCTTTTATAGAATGTGGTGGCCGCCTCATGGAGTCGATAGTCGCTTTCTCCAGCCCAAGACCAAAAGCAGGTGGAGAACTCGTAAGCTACAGGTGCGGATTTAGCTAATAATTTAAATACAGGTGAAAGGCGAACTCACCATGTTGACCCACAGCACACCGATGGGACTAAGAGGGAAGACGCTCCTCTCGTCGTCATCGATGAAACAGAGTCCGACTATTAGAACTAAAACCTCAGCGACGTTGGTCGTTAGAAGATGTAAAATGAATCGTTGAATGTTGGTGAAGAGTCTACGGCCTTCGCTGACTGCAACTCGTATAGAGTCGAAATTGCTGTAATTGGCGTCGTGAGTGATAAGCAGTAACAAGTGATGACAGCTGCTTACTCGTCAGTTAACACCAAGTCGGCAGCATCTTTTGCGACATCAGAGCCACCCATGCCCATAGCAATTCCGACGGGAGCGAGTTTGAGAGCTGGAGAGTCATTGACGCCATCACCTGACATAGAGAGGTGCTTTCCGCGTCGCTTTCCGGCATGGATCATACGTACTATGTAGTCGTATCAGCAGAGAATTTCACGAGCAGATAAATTACTTCACCTTTTGTCTCTGGTGCACAGCGAGCAATGACGAGGGGAAGCTCGGGAAGTGCATCAATTTCCTTGTCGGTAAGTTTATCGAATTCCATAGCTGTCATAACAGCACTCTTCGGAGCATCAGGAGAGATAATCTCGACTGCTTCTGCGATGGCTCGAGCGGTAGTAATATGATCGCCAGTCAACCTTGAGTATAAAAGCAAGTTAGATAGTATACATGTTGCAAAGACACGAGAATACTCACATGTGCACGATGATACCGGCCTCTTTGCATGCTCTGACGGCACCAAGTGTCTCGGGTCGCGGAGGGTCAAAAATACCAGCGAGGCCGAGGAATGTCAAGTCCTTTTCAGCATCCTCTCTCGAAATACCTTCAACCTCTGAAGAAGGAATGAACCGCGAAGCCAGGCCAATGACGCGAAGACCCTGCGATGCCAGTTCCTCGGCCTTGGCCGAGAATACATTGCGTATTTCTGGAGTCAATGGAGTCGTAGCGTGCGGTTCGCTTTCAGGCGCGGGCACGTATGATATGGACGCATCAAGAATGCGCTCCACCTATTTGAAATATAATTAATATAATTATGCATAAGATAGCTAAGAAATACTCACTGCTCCTTTAGTGAGGACGACCGCATTGCCTTTGGACTCGGCGTCAAAGTACAACGTCGACATCCGTTTCAACTCGCTGGAAAAAGGAAATTCGGATTTTAGCTCGAAACGTTTCTTCGTCGATGGTTTCGGTTTCTCCTTCTCGTCCACAAGTTTTACTCCCGGTTGCCTCTTCTCCCCATGATCAATAACCCTCCCTAACGCTGGCCTTCCCCTAGGTTCATCTTCATCTCGAACAAGCGAAGGACGGCCGAGCTTAAGTTTCGTAGCGAAGACTTGAAGAGCGACTTCAGTGGGATCACCAGTAGACCTCCATTGGCCCTTCAAATTCTTTCGAATACTGTAGAAGATATAAGTCCAGTTTTGGGATTAGAATGGATCATTAAACTGACGTGGCAACATTGCACAATGCAGCAGCACGAACTACCTGACTTATGCCCTCGTCGACCATAACAGGATCCAGGACGGAACCATCACTCTCACGGCGAATGATTCCAGCAGGCTCAATGGCGTCTGGATTCGTTTCGGCTGTAAATTCAACGGACTTTTCAGGATCTCCAGCAATCCAGAACTTGCGAACAGACATTTTCCCTGATTTAATGTTTAGCAGAAGCATCATCAGCCAGAGCATGAAGAATGTTCACCTAATGTCAGTGTACCTGTCTTGTCGCTGCAAATGTCCGTTACACCTCCCAAATTCTCTAGCGCGTCTAACTTTCGAACAATTACGTTCTCCTTGGCCATATGCCTCGTTCCGACTGCTATGGTCAAGGTCAAAACAGCGATCAAAGATTCAGGAATGATAGCAATGGCAGTAGCAATCCCATAAAGTACGACTTCCCCTGTCACCCTGAAGCGAGACACAGAGAACACGATTATAATGAGTATAATAGCGCATCCAAAAAGCAGATATGCAAGTCTGTTGAGTTTCATCTGGAGAGGTGTCCCGTCTCGGAGACCACTTGGCAAATAATTAGTTAACGAATAGCACCGAGGAGATAACAATGACGCACAGAATTGACATTAACTTCTCATAAGCGCGTTTGTAAGAAGACTGATCATCTTGTCGCGCGGCTTTTGAGCTCTTGTCGCTAATAGCGCTTGCAATTCTCCCGATCTGAAGTACAGGTTTAATTGCGGCCACTGCGCACAAAAGTCACATGCTCACTTGGGTATTCATGGCGGTGGCGATCGTTACTCCTGTCCCGCGCCCTTTGGTGACCACCGTGGAAGCATAACAAAGATTTATGCGATCACCAATGGGGAGATCCAACTCATCATCTTCGAATGTTTCAATGGTCTTCATAACTGCGTCATAGAAGTTAGTAGGAGATAATGAGATGAGAGAAATGGTGCCTTGATCTCACCAGGTACAGATTCTCCAGTAAGGAGTTGCTCTGAAATTTCCAGATTCGATACAGTAATCATGCGAAGCTGTTTATGTTAGGCACCTTGACCTCCAGATAGAACTGTGGCTACGCACGTCGGCTGGCACTACATCGCCTGTTTTAATTTGCACGACGTCACCTACGTAGAGATATTTCAGTGAGCTGATTGAATTAAGAAATGACATCCCTCCACTGTACCAGGGACAACGTTCTTCGCGGGGATAGCCATGCCCTCTCCATCACGGATAACAAACGCTGTGGGTGACGATAGTTGACGTAAAGAATCCATAGTTTTCTCTGCACGATACTCCTGAAAGAATCCAACGCTGAATAAATGGTGGTCAATATAAGCTCTCTGGAAAGGTATATTAAAGAATTCATACGCCGTGTTGAGAACAATAACTGCAGCAATTACACCACCTTCGACGTAGTCGGAGATGCCAAAACTCAATGCCATGGCGGCGATGAGGACGAACGTCAGCGCATTCGCTTAACAGACGTTAATACATATGAAAAGCATGTATCATTCGACGACAACCTACCAAGTTGGCCAATAAGCACTCGAAAGGCCGATACGCCCATGTCGCCCTGGAGTAGATTCTCTCCGCAAGTCTCCAGCCGTCTGTTAGCTTCATTTTTAGAAAGACCATCCGCTTGGGATGTTCCTAAATCTTCAACTAGCAGTTCAACGGTGAGGGTATGGGCTAAAGGCGCAATAGACGTGAGGTTGGGATTCTTGGGAGGAACAGTAACTGAGAGTGTCGTGTCCGTTCTAGAATCGAGCTTGAGCCCTGAGCGTTCTTTGGTGAATATTCCCATATCATATGTGGGAGAGTGTGTGCCTCAAAATCACGAGATAGCCTGGTATATATACACAATCGAGCCAACTTGGCGGCGTAATGGCCCATTGCGTTATATTATACCAAGTGCCTATCATGTAATGCCGAGTTCTTGTGTAGGATGGGGCGCCAAGTCAAAGCAGAACACGCAAATCGATACTGAGAGCACTAAGACTGGCAATTTCTATCTTCATGGATGAGTAAGCGAACATCGATCCAATTGCTCCAAATGCATTAGGCGTGAGGACGATCGGTGTCAGAAGAATCTAGACTGCAGGTCAGAGTATAGCACTAACTCAAGATCGAAGCGACTCACTAAACGAACGTTTGTCGATGGTTGTGGGCATCAAGCTTGTGGTATCAACAAACACAAGCACCTTGGCCTTGCCGAGGTGGGAGCCTCAGTCTTGGCTGAAGCTGGGCTGAAGTCAGCTTGTCCGCCCACTGTCGCCCAGGCTATACGTCATGCTCGGAGAGCTTTACCGGTGTCCACCACAAATCGAGGCGCGATACCGACAATGCATTGACACGAAACTGCGCTGGCGTAATCGACGGTCCAGCTAGCGTGGCACGTGTTTTATGTTGACACCAGTTGCTGGATTTGGGATATGCGTTGCCAAATATGGCATCACCGCAAACACACTAGTCACGTTCATCACAGATGTTATAGTGTCACACCACGTGGCCGGTGTTTTGTCCGGGCTGTCCCGAATTCGCGAATAACACTAGACTACACCACCATCAACCTCGACACATCCAGGCATCCGCATAGATCACCATGTCTCTTGCTATCCTCGCTCGCTCAGCAGCTCGCCAACAAGGCCTAGTTCGCGCACGCGCTTTGCACACAACCGCTCCCGTCAGGTCTGCACCGCACGGCGAGTACCACGTGTGTCGAGTTTGCCTCTTTCATGTACGAGAACTCACAACACCCCTCTAGCACCTTCCCTTCCAATGGCCCGGTGACAAGAAGTTCACCTTCGGTGCCAAGTTGACCCTTTACATGTTGACGGGATTCTCGCTTCCCTTCATTGCTTCCATCTACCAGCTGTTCGTGCACCTAGTAATCTGGATATGTTTCAAGGCAACTAACCGATGTGATTATCCAGCAAGAAGGCTGGAGGTGCCGTATGATATATACTTGGCATTAGAATTGGATAGACGAATAGAGACCTGGATAACTCGCAGTCCTCTTGTGCAATCGGCTACACAATACATATGTTGTGTCGACCTCAGACTTCATTCAATAGTCGTGCCCTCTTCCAGCCCCTCGGTCACTATAACAGCAAGCCTCTATGCACTTAGGCGAGAGCCTTCCAGGCCGTTTGGCTGGTGTGTCCCATCCTCTTCGGCATCTTCCCTAAGGCTCGCCATTACCTGTTCGAAGGCAACGCCGTTCTTGGGCTTCTTACCTGCTGTCTGACTACGACAGTCACACGTCCTCTTCAGGAAATCTCCGTCTCCCTCTAATGCGTCT
The DNA here is from genome assembly GCA_036937115.1 of Nidularia sp. FH-822889. Classification (NCBI taxonomy): domain Eukaryota; kingdom Fungi; phylum Basidiomycota; class Agaricomycetes; order Agaricales; family Nidulariaceae; genus Nidularia; species Nidularia sp. FH-822889. The sequence continues at coordinate 94,756 of JASFDF010000010.1, forward strand.
AAAGCAAATGCTGACGCAGATCTGACTGCATACATGGACGTGGGGGACTCCGCGATAGCGAGGATCACATCATGTACCACAACTATGAGCATCACAAACGTAAGCTTAAGAAAGCATAACTTCGAGAAGAACCTTCACCGTGGCAATATATTATGTCTTCCGACTTTTCCGTTACGATCTCTAGTTGGTGGCAACCTTGAGCTTGGAACACTTCGTAAAGGAGTTTGGTTGGATGATGAGATAATGACTTGAACGTGATGTGTTTGTCGTAGAAAGGTTTCAGCACATTGTCGAAGAACGCTTCGGTGCCGACCGGCGAAAATTTATCAGAGATGTAAATCGCACCGATTACAGATTCCACGACGTCCGACAGCGTCTGAACATAGTATAGGTAGTGAGATATACGAGAGCAGCCCGATAGAGGCAATACATACTTTAGGAGGTTTAAGCTCATTCCAAAACTGTCCTGGCGATCTCTGCTCTTCTTCGGCAAGTTGATACTCTCTTATCTGCTTAGCATTTAATGCACAGGCATATTCTTCGATGCTGCTTGCCACGTTATATGAATCCAATAAGACGTATTTCTGTAGACCTGACCAAACACAGATGGCAGCGAGTGTGGAGTTGGAGACCATTGCACTCTGAGTAAAAACTAAGCGTTTTGGATGGTTAAAATGATTGACAATCTACGTACCTTTAACAAAGTCAGAGCGCCAGGCGATAGCTGCTGGTAACGATCAAAAATATATCGGATGACCACTGAAAGTCGTTTCTTTAGGTAAACCGCGTATTCAAGATAGAAAATTAAGAACATACTGAAGTCAAGTATGGCGTCTCCTATGAATTCGAGGCGCTCATAGGAGATCATTCCTTGTCCTTCCATAGAAGAATGTGTCTAGTTGGAGAGTTGTGAATGCCTCCTTCACTCGATTAACTCAAGTACTTACCAACGCTTGCGCCAGCAGATGCGGCCGATGAAACTTGTGGCCAATAACTGCTTCCACAGATTTAATTGAGCCTGGCCGTAATTTTGCAGTGATCTCAGGAGGAGGGGCCAATACTTTGCGACCTAAGTCCGACCAGCGATCGATGTTGGGCACTGAGACAGTCAAGGCTTTAGTGACTTGTAGAGCGGTTTCGCGTCCTCCAGATATATATGCAGCTCCGATAATAGCTTCTGCAACATCGGCGACCGTCTTTGAAAGAGAAAATGTAAGTATTTGCGAAGTGCAATAAATCGGGAGTCAAGAAAACCAATGACCTTGTCGCCAAGCCATTGAATAGCCTCGTCGTCTTGATTATGCCTCTTTCTTTTCTTTCTCTTCTTAGGCTGCGTTCCTTCGCCATCGGAATCGCTTTTATCTATCTGAGAGCTCTGGGAAGAGGCGTTTGTAGAGCTCTTGGACTGCGTTTCGGTTTGGACGGGCAATGATGCAGGACCAGCTGGATGGACGCCTACAGAGGTGGTGCTTCCGGATTCTGTCTGTGGCCTCTGTTGTTTGAGATTTTCCGATGCGCCTTTCACGTCAGGAATCGTGCCAGAATCCAACGATCTAGTGGACGCAGGTTTTGACGACCGTGGGGGCTGTTGAACTTGGAAATTTGGAGGTTGCCAGGTCTTAGCACGAAAAACTTTCGACTGAATGTACGAAGGAAGTCCAACACGATTAGAACTTATCCAAAGTGCCTTGTTGCTGATAATATTTTGTCTAGCGATGTGTAAAGAGTGCTGGCTATCTGCTGGATTGGCGACAGATACGTAGACAGTGGAAAGATACTTCAGGAACGCATCACCTAGAGAAAGTTCAATATGGGATTGTCGAGAAAGAAATGTTCCGTACCAAGCAGTTCCAACCGTTCATAGTCATACTCCATGCCAGCAGAAGGTGGACATATAGCCGCGTGCAGAAGATCCTCACGAATAGCATGGTCAAAAAATCTGGCATTGAGCTCCTTCACGAGTAGGAAGTCATCAATTCTCCGAAGAATCGAAGGCAACAGTACAGCAGTGCATAGGACGCTGTTACAAGATGAACAAACTTCTGATATCGAGAGAAGAACTAACTCACCTCGCCGGTAGAGTAAATTTGGCGCACAACTCCGGAATTAGATCTGTTTTACTATTAGTTAAGAATCCTTCGTAGAGTAGAGGGGGTATACATTTAATAGATAATTTTGACGATGGAGTCCCAGCGGGAATTGACGTAGGATTAAGGTTGTTGACGACTCCTGGTACCTGATCAACCTCAATAATGGGTTGTCGGTCATCCTTAAGACCCTGGAATCCCTTGAGTTTGGCCTGACAAAAGGCGAGCAAACTATCATAACCTGCTTCACGCTGATAACCTGATATGAGAAGCGTCCTGGAGAATGATAATATATAACGCACTGGGCTATCCTCTGGTTTACTAAAAGGTGTCAAATCCGTTCTTAGTTTTACATAGTTGTATCTCCGGGTGAACTCTACCCAACGATCCTGGATTAAGGTATCCTCCAAGTCGTTAATATTATCTGAAGAGTGTGACATCAAAGGAACGGCCCAAGCTTCCGCTGCAACAGAAACCTGCTTCCAAGGAACATCACTCATGATGTCTGGAAGCTCCAGACCAAGATCTCTCGGCATAGTCCAGTCGAGAGGTAAAGGTGCAAGAAAATACACCATTTCTTCCAATGGACATGTCAAGGGCCTATTCGTAATAGCTCGACACACCCTGATAGTATAGTTGTAAATATCATTTAATCGAGCTTCGTCCACCGAAAATATGGTGCCTCTTTGGAATCGCACGAGTTCATGAGCCCCAGAAAAGAATATTCGAAAGCTAGCTAACTCAGGAAGAGGTTGTCGCGTGAGAAGTACCATGGGCGCCCGAGGTTGCAAGTCGTCTTTAACTTGACCGATATCGATAGCGATCGGATACAGTGTCTTAATAGGTAGAGAGCCAGTATTGCTCCAGAAATCTGGCTGTTTACGAGGATAGCATCGACTGCCCGTAATATTTTGATCGCTTGGGTCGACATTGTTGTTCATGAGCATTTTGTGATCAAAATCACGCCGTGCTAGCAAAGAAGAAGGTAATGGAAATAGACGATAATCAAGAAGACCATCTTGAAATAGTTTTCTGCACGCTTTAATGGATGCCGAGCGTCTAGCTTCCGCTTTGGATGGCGCTGGCGATCCCAAAGTCCCGTCGATCGAAGTTCCAGGTAGAAGAACGCGACAAATATATGCACAATTTGCCTCACTCTCCTCATATACATCTTCAAAGGCAAAGAGTGGCTGGCTACCTTCGGTGACCATAATTTGTGGCGCAATGGTTGCTGCGAAGCGATACAGCACGGTTGTAGCATTGCGGATGTTAATGCGCCCACCGGTGATTGCATCCTTGATCGATTCTTCTGGCGGTTCATCTGCTTCATCCTCGCTTTCGGAGTCATATGAGACAGTGGTCTCGTGCAGAGTGTGAGGAGGAATGGCGCTCTGGGGCGTCCTGCATATCGCTTCTGTCCAGTGGAGCATCTCGGCGTCAAGTTTAGTTATTTTCGATAAGATACGACGATGAACGTCGTTGCCTCGTTCCACCATGTGTACTAGATGACTTTCCCGACCACGAGAACGAGCTCGAGTATAAGCGTGTGAGACTTGACTATCGAAGAGATCATATCTGCTAAAAGATAAGAACCTAATTTCTTCTCAGCAATATTTGAATACCTTACCGGATAACAACTGAGGCCTTAGGGACATCAAGATCCTCCATGAACTTGGTGGCTATGAGAAGATTGTACGTTCCGGTCACAAAATTATGGAAAAATTCTCGCTGGTGCAAGTTAGTCGATATAACATTAAAACGCCATATAATCTTGCAACACACCTGGTTGAAATCTGAAGATGAAGCATGTTCTACAACAGCATATGGACGTATAAAACGCAGTTGTTGTCCCAAAGTACGAAGAAGATCCGCCATTACCAGTGCAACCGCTCGGCGTTGAACTAAAAGAATACTTAGTAATTACCCTTGAAAACTGAGTACCGAAGCATACCGAAAATAATTCCTCGAAATCCATCCCTGTAGGGTTCACAGGCTTCCAGAGCTTGGACTAACCTCAGGAACTTGTGAGACACATTGAATCCTCTGGAACTCGAATCCAAATTCGGCATCGGAAATACCCAATTCTTGACAACATTACACATACGCGAGGTCGCACTGGCAACTGAGGCTACCCTTCCCTCGCTGTCATCCTCACTCGAGTACCCCGTAGGAATAGTGGACTCCATTTCCTTGAGCGCACGTCGCCAAATCAAATCCGAGGCGCAAGATCCAAGTTCGGCTTGAGCGTACCGGGACGTTCTGAAGTGATGCTGGAAGACAGTGGCAGTCGCATCCAGCTGGCGTAGTTGTCTAAATAAACTCGTCTCGCTCATATCTGGTGGTTCATAGATGATGGTCATCTCGTTTGGACGATCAGGAAGAGCAAGAATCTCCGCTCGTTGGGTTTCCGTCACGCCACAAACATTGGCAGCCAGTGTCTGTTCAACTCTGAGCATCCTGGAGTCGAAATGAGACGACCGAGAAGTAGAAGGTGCGATGATAGCAAGAATTCTAGGACGAGAAAGCGGATCCACAACACGGTAATAATCATCCATGACCTGAACAATGGGTATCGACGGATGAGAATCTTGGTCTCTGATGAGGTGGCCGTCGCCTATTATTAACGAGTGGATCTGGGTGATCGTAAGCATCCCTTTCACAAGGGATTTGAGCAGCAACTGTTGATGGCTTGTAAGAACAATGCATTTCTTCACCATAGACTAAAGACTTACACGAGATGGCACCAATATAATTTCTGGGCGCAAAGCATTTAATCGTGCATCCGTTTTAGACACAAATTCTTCCTCAGTGTATCTTGCGATTGAAGTACCTGGCATCCCGGTCTGAAGTATAGAAGTGTAGTGCTCCAGAAGATCCTCATCCCTGTGAGAGAGCTTTCAGGATATCTTTTCTAGCTGAAGACGTTGAATACTAACTCCAGTACCACCAATGCAGACCGAGGCACAGAATTGTCAAGATCGGAACGAACACGTTCCACCTCTATTGCCCAGGTTAATAATTGTGTCACAACATCCATAGCAGCTGTTAAACACAGGTCATTTCCAGTCAGATGTGAAACTTCAGTTTTAGGAATACGAGTACATTTGAGGAGAGGCAATACAAGGATTGCTTAAATCCAAAGTGAGCATCGAGAATATAAGTACATGAATGAATTGAATTACTATTTTCACGCTTCGCTTGCTCTAGAGCTTGTGGCATGAGCACAGACAATGAAGCTGGTGTCAGACTTTCATCATCTTCAAGGACCTCTGGTAAATGGTATCGAAGAGGAGCATTGGATATTTTAGATATTTTAGTAGGTCGGCCAGTCGAGTCAGTCATATCGCCTTCTGGTCCGATACTTGAGCGCGACCGCTTTGTCCCAACATGACCAAGAACAGCAGTCTGGAGGGAGCTGGAGATCGGTGTGGATGTCGTGTCTTCTGCTTCGCTATCCTGGGCCGATTGTGCGCTATGTGTGGCATCTGAATCCTTGTCTTTCCATGTCTTTTTCCATATCTTCAACATATAGAAGGAGAATAGAAGTAGAAACGAACGAGAACAGACCAGTGCATGAGCAAGTTGAAGGACAGTTTCAAGCTGTATCCAAATAAGGTCGACCCATGACAAATCTTCTACTACACTCTACCTGCGCAGCCTTACTTGACGCACACCATCGTATCTTGACTCATTTCCAGGCCGACTCAAGGTCTCAGCTACGCTAATGTGCTCCTCAGCACAGTTTGAGACAACAAGGCGTTCTCCATGTATATAAACCCTATAAATTCACGCTCTATGACCGCAGTCAATAACGCTCCAGTCGTCCTTTCACTTGGACAGGACTTAGACACTGATACCAGTATGCTGAACGCTCCTCTGTCCAGGAGACGTGTCATTTCAGGGCCATGCTTGCCTGAACGTCTTCCCACTACTGGTACGCCCATCTTCTTTTCGTTTTTGTTTGCATGCCGAAATATCCCTAAGCTTTTATGCAGAGGGAAGCCGAAGACCTTGCCCCTAAGGCAATCCTTAAGCAGTTGAGGCGCAGTCCTTCACCCCCTGCCGACGAGGAAGAGCAGGTTGATCCAGCGGAACAGCAAGAACATGTCCGAAGACCAAGCGTGTCGTCTGTGGCGTCGTCTTCTTCCATCAAGTCAACCTTGAAGGGCTTGTTAAAAAGCCCTGTGCATAGCACAAGCACTCCTTCAAATTGGAGAAATCCCGAGGTGCGTCGCTAAGATTTTTTGACCCTGTGTATCATTTTCGAAATCTTGTCTAGCCATATCAAGTATTTCGAGCAGTCGAGGAGAAGGACATTATGTTCTTAATGCAAGTCCGAGATAACGCCTTCCATGTCAGTATTACTATTTCAAGTTTGCTTGTAACTCATGATGAGATTGTTCATTCTAGCTTCTTCTCCGTAATTCCGGAAATGCCACTCCGCTGGTGCATGCTATGCGTCTAGGATATAAGGATGTCGCAATTGTGCTAATAGGCGCCTTTTCACGATGGGTGAATCATCTCGAGGACGAGGATATCCTGAAACCTCAGACACAGACTTATCTGAAAGCACTTCGTAAGTTAGAAGTAATTAATTTCATCGGTTTGACACGCCCTTAATTAGTCTTTGACCGTCTCTTTCAGGCACCAACCTTAAACTTGCTATAGATGAAGGGCTGGCTACAGCACAGAGTGATCTTATTGCATCTTTTATGCAAACGCTTATCATGAGTGAAGGGGACAAATGGGTTTTGGCCCAAGTGACAACTGTTGCCCGAGCTCTCAATGCTGGGGAGCCAGTGCGCTTAGCTGGAGATGTCGTGCGGAGCTTCGCTACCAAACGGTTAGGGAAAGCAGGCTTGATAGCTTCATTCGAGGATTAGTAAGTGTTGCTTGCGCATACCTTCGAGAATGATGATTTTTTTTGCTAATCCTGTGCTTAGCGTCGCTAACGCTACAGTGTTTGTTGACTTTGCTGAACTTCGATTACTTCGTTTGCTTAACATCTACTTAACAACAGGGACTTGTTGATGATGGGTGCGTGGTCGATTGCACTGCAGTCGATAAAAGGCGATGCGATGCCAGTGTGTGCTCATTTCCATCGTTTCCTCTTTGTCAACTTAACGCATCCCAACTATTCCCAAGACGTATTATTTTGCCCGTGACGACAGGGTATATAAGGCGTTCGTAGAGAGACTGGATTCTCACAAGGACGAGATCCAGCATTCCTGTAGTCGTCGATTGAAGTGGCAGCTCAGAGTACTTAGAGCTGGACTGGAAGGACGGACAATAACATTTCGGGTGAGGCGTTGTTCATTTATTTATAGCGCCTCTAATGGAACCTATTTCTTTTAGCGAAAAGTGGAACTATTGTCAGCAGAACTTGACGAAGGTGACGGAGTTTAATGCTTGGATTCATCCTGGATTCTCGGACTGCTATCTTTTCACGCACATTGTAATTATAGGCATCACTATACTAACATACATGGGGTTCTGTTACCGTCTCGTGCGCTGGATTTACTTTTTCTTTCCATATTCTTCTTATCGACTATGGACTATGCTCGTAGAAGGTGCTGTGCCGGTTCAAGAACACACCCGGTTTTCGGCGTATCATCGAGCAGATATTAACGTTGCCTGGGTATATATTATAGAAGCTTCCAACCTCATCGCGCACGAAGTATTCGCTTTTGGATACTTCCAACAGTGCGGTGGGGTAAGGAAGCTTTGCTTGAAATAGGCTACATAATGCACTAAGGTTATTACATCTTATCATACCTGCCGTTTTGCAATGAAATACGCACATCAGAATGAGAGTTTCAACCCCTTCCACCATATAAAACTTCCAGTGGTGAGGAGACTTAGTACAGCGGGCCCGAGATCAAGCTGTACGATGGTATAAATCCAGAGAGTGGCGAGTGGAGGATCCTATGTCTGTCGTCAGCTATATGACACTGGGGTTTGTCGAGTGGTTCACCTGCTTCATGTTTACCATCCACGAACGACGGTTGATGACATATATCATTCTCGTACTGACGAAAAAACTAAGCATGAAGAGGAAAAGTTGCATGCTCCTATGTTGCTTGTAGCGCGTAGCTGGGGATAAATTCTCAGCGGTCATGCGTGCCTCAAGGAATACAGATTTCACTCACTGTAAAAGATAAAAAGTGACAGAACTTAAGGAAAATCAGCTAAGGTCATGATTTCTATATATTTTATGCACTTGGAACACCTGAAATCATCCTATCGGCCACTGCTTGAAGAGAAACGCTTTGTCGGTATTGATGATGAATGAGACTAATACGAGCGCAGACGGTCAGCAAGTGGTCATTATACGCATGAGAAACCACACAAACATTTCCATCATGAGCAAGAGAAACGAGAAAGGGATTATGAGCAAGAGAGAATTGAAGATCTCTTCGCCGAGGGGAGTTGGCTCGTCCGCGTCATCCTCTGCCTCCGAAACTTCGACGGACTTGAGAATACCAGACTGGTTGATAATGCGCCATTGCTCATCTTCTGGGATCTCTACCAAGGGCTTGTCAGGTGTGGGTTTTGCGGTCTGGGAGGAAGGAGTGCTTGACTTGGCTTCGCGTCGACGCGCCATGGAGGGAGGAGCGAAATCAAGCGAATAATGACGTCAGCCACAAAGCACACTCGGCATCAGCTCGACTCTCGAGTGACAAGTGGCTGTCTACGCAAAACAATATTATATTCATTACTGCTACTACTAGTTACTTGCAACATTTCAATATCTACGTCTTCTCAAAGACCGCATACCAAACATCCATGCTTCGGACACCTTTCCGACCGCCTTCTACACTCTCCAAACTCTTCAACATGGCATCCCGCAACGCGAAGACGACGGCCCGTTCCCTTTCGTTCGTCACTTTCTCCTCAACCTGCTTAACAAATTGCTCATTTGCCACAGCAGCGACTTCCCAGCGACCATCAAGCACGCCTTCTTCCGGGCTGACAAAGTCCCTCATGGACAAACTTCAACCCGGCCTCTTCCGCCTGCTTCTTGATTGCAGCAGGCGAGAGTACTGTTCGCACGTTAGAAATGCTCTCAGGTTTGCGACATTCCAAAGAAGCTTGTGTGAGAACTGAAAGCACATGCGGCTGAGCTGAAGGAAGGGAGGATGATAGCGACCATTCAGCAACGTATAGCCGTTTGCACAGCGATCCAAGTCTTTGGAGAGTCGACGCGACAACGGACGGGGAAGAGAAGTACCACAGACAGTGCGCTAAAATGCAGACATCGTACTTGGGCGCACTTATTTCTGCCGGTAGAAATTCGAGGGAATCTGCTCGGATCCAATTTATACGAGGTCCGAGATGAGTCGATGATATTTGCTTCTGTGCCTGTTCAACTGTGAATGGTGACCCTATTGCTTGAAAGTTATAACAGGAGCCTCGGAAAGCAGGAAGTATTTAAAAACCAGCCATAACCAGGTGGAGCAGGATCGACGGCGTCTACAAACCCGTCGTCGCCGATACAATCTGCAATAGCGACAGTACAATCGCCTTGGCCACAACCAAGTTCAAGGACTTTACTTCCGGATCGAATGCCACCCCACTTTTCAATCAAGTCTTGACGGTGGGAAATCTGGGCGGCTTGAAATTTCAAGCCATTTTGCGTGACAAGTAGGAGGGCGGTGAGGTCTTCAGCGCTAGTGATGGACATGGCGAACACAAGAGGCTTGCGGTGCTTGATTGTGTGTAAATGCTCCATTGAGAAGTATACATATCTGCAATCGGGTCCGGGACAAACTGCCGGAAAGGAGGAAGGTTCGGTCAATCCTGCGAACCCTTGTGTACAGTGTATAATGGTAGCAGGTCACTCAGCACCCGCCACTACACACACCACCCAACCAAGGAGCCTAACAAATCGGAACCTCCATCTCCACCACAGCGGTTCGAGCATATTCAGTACAGAAAATAAAAAGGCTACTAGGTCCATCGTATATACCGGGGACCACCGCGTCTTAGTAGATAGGATACTTGTTGTGGGATACAAATGCAGAATAAAAATAAATAGCAGGTCACTCAGTGTCCACTCCCGCGTTCTGGGAATAGCTTATGTAATACAGCTTTACCGCAGGCTTGCATTCGAGCGAGCAAGTTAGAGCACTGCATATAACTGAACGCTTTTCCGATTTTTTGCCAGATTTTATAACTTGCATACCATCTTATTACGCCTCATGAGCGATGTCGATAGAGACCATCTCTTTAGCATCCTGCAAGCACACGGACAGCAATTCCTCAATTCTTTCTCCCAACCTTCGACTGCATACAAAAAGCGGAAAAGGCGAATCGCCTCCCCCTCCCCCGCTATTCCGAACAAAAGTCCGAAGTTAGATCTCGAAGAAGAAGAATGGGGTGGTATTGAGGGTAGAGGTAGCTCTTCAGCTGGAGAGGCGGTGGATAGCCAGCTCGAAGAGGATCCCGACAGTGGTATGTCGCCAATATATCTTTTGGCTGGTCACTGTTTACAGAAATGCCTAGATTTTGATCAAGAAGATGACGGCTTTACTGCTGGAAGTAGCAGCACTCCAAATAATGTAGTGGTGTTTTCTGATACGGCTTCCAAAGTATCTCAGCCCGACCCAGTGTCCAAAGCTCAAAGGAAGGCTTTATTAGTGAGCTCTGATGTATGTAGCTATTTCGTGTAATCGCTCATCACTTTCAGCAGTCATCCAAAGTCACAAAGCTTAGAATGGATTATCCACTTGCAGAAGTAGTTGCTGATAAGGATGTAGACGAAGAATTGGAAAGGTTCGTAAGTGCCTTCTGTCGCAAGGAATCTATCTCTAAGTTATATTTCAGAACGAACGCTCAAAATGACGCGTTGCTACATAAACTTGTTCATACGAAGTTGTTATCAGGATCTCTTGACACAGAGCTGGATCTCACCCCTGCCCAACGTCGAAAAGCTCTAGCAGGGCGTGTATTGGAACTGACGGGCGCAGCGAAGTTGGGTAAAGGGGAGAAACATGTTCGGGAAGCCGAAAGAAACAAGGCTGCAAAGAGGGTGCGAGAAGGTATTGCCGAGAAACAGAAAGAAAGGGAGCAACAACAACTCGAAGAGGTCAGTGCATTCATTCCTTGCTAGTGGTAAAACTGCTACTAAAATGCCATTTTTCATATGTCAGGCTAAAAATCTCGGAAATTACCACCCAGCTCTGAAGAAAGTCTATGAGGCGTCCTCATCTGGTCCATCAATAAGGAAGCGGGATCGCGGTCTGAAAATGGGTGTAGGAAGGTTCAGCGGAGGCCTCCTTAAATTAAGCAGGGAGGAAATCAGCATGGCGGAGGGCGGGAGACTAGAAAGGTCATCACGCGGGGGACGTGGGCGAGGAAGTGGACGCGGTCGTGGAAGAAAATGAGCACCGTGGCCTATTTAGCACACCATCATGTCTGACTTCTGAAGGAGCTAAAGTCAGTTGCAGTCGTGAATATATACATCGGGTAAGCCGTGTAGTCTTCCCCGCCTTCATACCTAATAATGGGATCTTTGCATAGCGCTGTGGTGAGACCGCATATCTAGACCATGTTTAGCTGGGTTTCTATCTCTTAAGTTTAATTGCTTCAGCTGCCAGCCATGACTCCTGAAAGTATCTACTCACATGGGTATCTGACGTCCTTTACTGTCAATCATGATAACTTTGGTTGAGCGAGACGATGGGTAACTCTGAGCAGAGTGACCTTTCGGTGTGCCACTATGAATGTAATGAACACGTATGTCGTCTCACTATACAGGATTTGACCTACTGATTATATACCAGCTCCTCCAGCGCGTCGAACCTACAAGGGAGGTTTATTAATTAAGAATACCCTGTCGGAGGCTGAAGAGGGTCATACCTGTATCCGCGGCCATCTTCCCCTCGTTGTCTATGGGTTTTCGAGTGTCTTTGGGATCCCTCGTCTTGACTCTCTGTATGCGATGAACCCTCCCAGTTCGCCGTTCTGTCGCCAATAAGCTCACCGAACACCTACAAGTGGGTTGGGCTGCTTACCGGTATAGCTCATGCCCAAATTCGTCCTGAACGATTATCGGGGCAGCTCTGTGGGATCTGTGTTGATGTTTTGGACGCTCGAATTTGTCGCCAACTCTGCGATAGAACTTTGGTCAAACTACAATCATGTAAAGCTGCAGCGCACCAACCTTGTGATTTCATAGCCGTCTTCGTCTTTAAAGATGATATTTAGTCCTTGCGGAACAATATACTGATATACGTCAGGCTCAAGGTCGTCACCCTGCAACCACGGATCGTGTTCATAGATGACAGGCTTTCCCGAGGGTTAGCTTTGAATGGTATTATACTCGATCACTCACCTCAATTGTCTCTGGATTGTTGTAGTGTTGGCGGTACACAGGTCCTTGTTCGTACACAGGTTCGTGTTTAAATGCAGGTTCGCGTTCATGTTCGATGACATTGTATTTTGGTGACGGAATAAAAGGTGGCTTGTCCTTTATCACATTCAGCATCATGAAAAGTCACGGAGCGTCCAGCAAGGTACATACCCAAGAAGGTGGAACATCTGCGATCTTCGTTTCATGAAAGTACCTTGTGTCGCCATTATTCCCAGAGCGTACTTCCGCGAAGGAGGCTATAAAGGGTTCCTCCGGCCTTGATGGATGATATTCACCTGGCCGCAAGTCAGGTCCCGGAGGAGGACCCGAAGGAAATTCTGTGCCTCCGGAATGTCGAGGAAAGTGGCCCCGCCAGGGCTCGTCGTTATTTGGGTGATGTGGGTAGACATTGTGAGATTTATCGAGATCAGCATCTGACTCTGACCTCCGGACAGACGGGACTGGGCTCCAGGACCTCTTTGGTCTCTGTGGAGGAGGTGCTGCCATCTCATCCTGATGTCTGTCATAGAATTGATAATCGAAGTATTCGTCTGGATAATGCGGCGGGGGAATCGAGGGCAGTGGAGCATGCTGCGATAAATCGTTGGGTACGTGTATGGAACGATTCAACATGTTCTTAGGCTATGAAAAATTGGCACTGTAATGGCTAAGAGATGGGTGATGTGCTGACCGGTGGACGTTTCAGCTTATTGCTCTGAGTTCGAAGTCGTGGCCGCTCTTGTTCTTGGACTGCGGTGTGAGCAAAGTCAGTGGGTTGATGCTCAGCTGAGGTTCGAATGTCATAAGGGCTCGCATTTGCATTTGCATTGAAGGCCTTGAAAATGTTAAAGCGCGGCATAGTGAGAGCACTGCGGTGAGTGCTTAAGTGTTCGAGGACGAAGGGTACGTCTGCTTTCAGTAAATGTGCCGTATTTGAGGATAAGGACACGCGGAAGCCGTGTGTTCAGCGTTCATAAAGCATCACTGGCATTTCACGAATAACATGAGGTAACCACACGAGCCCAAAAATACGCATGCCTAGCTTTGGGATATTAAAGGTATATCAACAATCGCGAGATACCGTCTCCCATGTAAACAGTTTGCAGAGTCGCGGCGCCACGCTCACACCAAGTGCATTAAGTTGAGACATTCGCCTCATTTTCGCACCACTGCACTTGCCTGACCTGGGAGAACGCCTGTGTAACTTTACTGATAGCATCTGCCGTGATACCAATGGAAGATGGGTTCATGAGCGAGGGCGTAGAGGAGAGAGAGGTCAATCGTGCAGAAAGGGCTCGTAGACTCTGCTGCAACGCTTGTGCAGATTCCTCCAATACAGGAAGAGCAGAACTTCCCTGCTGAGGGACGTAAGGCGCAAATATACAGTATACAACCTTATTAGTTGCTTACAGAAGGTTCGGATGATCGTGACAGCCTCGTTTGTGGAATAATAGACTGAAAAGGTTCAGAAATCAGTTTCGCGAAGAAAATACCGCAATTGAAATGCAGCATACCCTGGTATCATCTGTCATGATTTGTAAGGAGGTTGTCGGTATTTCTGGGGAAGGAATCGACTGCCAAAAATGGATAAAAAGCACATCAAGTGAAGAGATTCAAGGAATAACTTACGGGAACAAGAACTTCTGCTGCTTTGCCTTTGTTAGGAGTGCCGCTCGTCCTTGCATCTGTAGCGTTACTGTTCAAAGAAGTGTTATCCGTTTGCACCATAACCAGACGCTCTCGTCCGGCCCAATCAACTTCGCTGATATATATCGTTCCGCAAATAACACATTCCTGTTAAGATGTTGCAGTCAAGGGAGAGAAAGCTAAGTTCCGACTGGTGCTTGCCTTCCTAGGATCTTTTTCTCCTCCTGCCTTCGGAGGCCGTACAAGGGGCACCCCAAAACATCCTGTATTAGGGCACTCGTCTCCTAGCATAGCCCATCCTTTGAGAAGCCTCTTCCCGATCTCCGTAGAGGCTCTGTCTGACTGCTCTCGCCGGTGTCTTGATTGCTCTGTCTCTGGAGGCGGAGCAAATACAGGAGAGCTTAGTGCATCGGAGACTTCTGTTGGGGGAGTGGAGGAGCGAGAAAAATGAGACGCCGTGGAAGTACCGGCAGAAGCCAGACTGCTGACAGAAGGGCGGTCTACAGTGAAGCTCGGATGTGCAGCTGAAGAGGTTATTCAGCATTTTGCTTCGATAGAAAGAATGATAAAACATACAGGCAGGATTTCCATCACAATTAGCACAGAAATAAGTGGTTGGAGTCTTTCCTTTCGGCGAACGCATCAAGGGAACCGTGCATCCTGGTGTGGGACATGATTGGTCTGTTAAAACCTAGAAATATGTCTTAGAGACAGAAGCAAACAGATTTATTTAGCACGTACCCATCCTTTGAGCATGTATTCTCCGAGCGCAGAGGAGACATCTGTGATGGAGGTCATGGTTCAAAATTGTTTGCCAGGTCGCCAAAATTGCTCGAAACTCAAGTACACATCTTCAAAAAGGAAATTCGTCTAAGTTGAGAAGATAGGTCACGTGACGTAAATTGTAAGGGAGATGACAGTGCCACGACAGACTCCTTGCTGCACAAATTAAGAGCTACGTCGTCTTCTTTCACACTCTCACTCAGCAGCTCTGGGGTGACGACCGCGTAGACAAGTCCTCTCATGAAGTGGAGGCAATACTGGCCTGAATGTCTACTGGCCGTTCTCGTCGCCACTTTGGAAGGACATAAATGGCTCCCAAACGTGAACACTAACGCCTCAGGTGCTCTCAAGGGTTCCGGGTGGACGACACAACGGAAGTTGGCTGCACGGTGAGAAAGTGTCTTGTAATATTGGAGTTAAAGTAATTACTTCGCTCGCCCTATAGCGAGCAGACGCGCGAGTTGTGGTATCATGGTTTTGACAATTACATGACGTTTGGTCAGTTCCACACTCGTGATATTTCTCGTCCATTTATATTCATCTAGTCATTACAGCATTTCCATTGGACGAGGTCGGTGTTATATTGTGACGCTGTTGCCTACGGGATACTGATAGTATTCTAGCTGACACCGTTGTCATGCTCTGGTCAAGGCCCCGACTGGGCAAATCCGTAAATGAGTTTCTTTATTCCACCAAACTGTGGCTTCATGACTACACTCTAGTGCAAACGTCGCATCTAATGATGTAGCAGGGAATTTCTCTCTGACTCTGATAGACGTTCTCGACACGTTGGTTGTATTGGACGATCGCCAAGGTTTTGAACGGGCTGTCAAGAATGTCATCGAGTGGGTGTCATTCGACGTGAACACAAAACCTCAAGTATTCGAAACCACTATAAGAGTGCTAGGAGGCCTTTTATCTGGACACATATTCGCAAATCAAACTGGGCAGCCATTTTACCTACCGTGGTACCGCGGTGAGCTGCTTGATCTGGCACATGACCTTGGAAAGCGATTATTGCCTGCCTTTGCTACACCGACGGGACTGCCTTACGCTAGGGTATATATCATTTGTCTCTTTAATCTATGTTGTCCCTCGACTAAGTTAATCAATATAATTGAAGATAAATCTCCGTCATGGCGTGGTCAAAGGCGAAACACTTGAGACATGTCAGTGTTTCTTCATCCGTCCATACTATGGGCCATTGAATATATTTTATTTACCTACAGGTACCGCGGGAGCAGGATCTCTGATCCTGGAATTCGCCACTTTGAGTCGACTAACCGGTGACGAGCGATTCGAAAAGGCTGCTCACAAGGTATTTATGTATACTCCCTCTCTGGCCATTCTCTCTGAAGAATGCTGCAGGCATTCTTTGGTATTTGGAATCGTAAATCAGACATCGGACTAGTGGGAAACACAATAAATACATGGAACGGGGTGTGTTTATAATTTCTTGCAAATGGTGCCCGCCCTGATGGATTGTAATTCTTTTAGAGATGGACATCCCCTGAAATCACTGGTATTGGAGCTGGAATAGATTCATTTTATGAATATGCTCTAAAGTGGTACATAATGAGCGGTGCGTTGTATTTTCAAGGCTGTTCAGCCTATCGAATGCGTACCTGACACTCTTATAGGCGAAGTTGAGTTTCTTGATGTATGGGATGATGCATATGCAGCCATAATGCGCTACTCAAGGGCGGCTGATGGATTTTGGGTATGTTCAAAACCTTCCGAGAAGCAAAAATATTGACCAAGCTTTCGTATCAGTACAGAACCGTGAATATGAACAGTGGAGATGCTGCTTATTTCACAGTCGACTCCCTATCAGCGTTTTGGCCGGGTCTACAAGTGCTTGCCGGAGATATTCAAAGTGCTATCAAGCTACATATGCTATGTGAGTTTGTAACGAGTAAGACGTTGGGCAATACTCTTACGTGAATTTTCACAGATTATAATTTATGGAGGGAGCATTCAGGATTACCTGAAGTGTATGACACAAACCACAGGCAAGCCACCTCACACCAATACCCACTACGTCCAGGTAAGTGAATGAGCTGCGTATTCTACCTAGTAGAATATATTTTGATATTTTCTGTCTACAGAGTTTATTGAATCTACATGGTATTTATATCGGGTAAGCATATGCAATAAATTTTTTTTTTCCAAGCTAACGAATGTGTAACAAGGCTACTCGTGATCCCTTCTATTTGGATGTTGCAGAGACAGTCTTGTATGATCTGACTACCAGAGCCAAGGTGGATTGTGGCCTAACTGGTATCCAAGATCTTCGAACGAATAAACGAGATGATCGCATGGAATCTTTTGCACTGTCAGAAACTCTGAAGGTAAGTGTACAATTCTACAGGATTATTCCACATCGAAGCTCACGTACATGCAGTATTTATATCTACTATTCGATGAAGATAACCCAATTCACAGAGATGATTCCAATTATGTATTTACCACCGAAGGCCATATCCTCACACTCGGTCAGGAACACTTGCGACCCACCTCTGCTGCTCGGAAGAAAGCACGTAGTATAGAGAGTCACCAGTGTCCTGCGTATATCCCCTTCATACGCGTCCATGATGATCGCGAAAAAAACACGGGGCTAGTGCTAGGCGTACGGTCTCGACCTGATGTTGATTATGCCCGCTACCTAGTAGGTCGTTCGCCCAACCGCAACGACATGGACACATGGACACCTGATGGATGGTGTGAGAAACCCAAGGTTGACCTCTTCGTAAGTTGTAGAATATCCACTCCCATCGCCTTCACACTTATTTTCTCCCCCCCAGTCGTATGACTTCATATTATCTGCCAATGGAAAGGTTGTGCCGGAAGATCTCAGCCCCAGTTACGTGAAATTAAACATCCGTCCTGATGGATACATAATAAACAATGTGACCGGGATACGGTGCCACATTGTACGTCGATTAGATGGCAAGGGCTACGATATCAGGAAATGTGAGTGCGAAAAGCTTGAAAGTAACTTCTTTTGACTCTCTCTCATTACAGTGGGTCACTATTCCGTCCGGCCAGGACATATCGTATATGTCAATGATTCTTCAATCTTTCTTTCGGGAACCGACGAGAGTAATATTTCTCAAGAAGAACTACGAAAACGGGACCCTGAAGTTGAACTCCACTTCTTCCAGAATAATGTAGATCCATTATTCCAAGCTCGACTTGGGATAGCAGATGAAGTTGTATTGGAAGAGGTTGTAATCGGCTATACCGGGTTCTTTGGAGGTGATATATCTGCCCCACATCACAAAAGCGCGCCACGATTTGGTCGCAATGAAGGAAGTCCAGTGCAACGCGACCACGACAACCTTTACGGATGCAAGCCCTATGAGCACTCGTATCCTGATAGCGTTATGGTCGTTCAACGGGGCGATTGCACATTTCTGGAGAAACTACTTCAGGCTCGTGCGGCATCGGCTGCTGGTATTATCGTTATCAGCACTGAAGATGGGGCAATTAACCCCACCGCTAGCTCTGAAGAGCTACTAGCGGCAGGGGATTTGAATGATGTCGGTATAGCCCTCCTTACTCGCAAGACAGGGGAGATTGTCTTGCGATTGTTAGACTACGCAGAGCTGCATGCGTCTGGACAACTTATGGTAATGGTAAACCCAGGAGACGAGCCGCCGTACCCTGACCCAGTGAACTTGCCAGAAGAAACAGAGGACGAAAAGCTCAAAGATCCCAATCGGATATTGTATATTAACGGCCATCCACTACTTAATACGCGGCTATTGATATAACACCTCCCTCCTAGTCCTCAGATTGTATGATAGAATATACGGGGGCGTCCAACCTGGAAGCGGCCTTGAGGAACATAAGTTCGATGATAAACAGGTATTCCAGAGTTTTGGCGCCTTGTTTGGCAACAAGTTCGCCCGCTGCTTTAGCGGATCCACCTGGCGGGGTGTCATCAGCAATAATAGTCAACGAAAAGGTCAGCGAACTCACCCGTAGCAATGAGATCGTCGACGACAATAACAGTCTGGCCAGGCTTAATGGCATCAGCCTGCATTTCAAAGGAATCCTGCCATACACCATTTGTTGATTAACTTGGGACTCAATAAATAATGGCAGGGAGTTTCACACACCGTTCCGTACTCCTTCTCGTATGTGGCACTGACACATACTCCTGGAAGTTTCCCGCTTTTCCGGACAGGAACAAATGCAGCTCCGAGACGTAGTGCAATTATCGGACCCAGAAGGAAACCGCGAGCATCGAGACCAACGACGACATCTATCTTCTTTGAAGGCGAAAGTCCGAGCGTGTGGCAGGTTATGTGATGTACCAAGTGGGTTATGAGGGTCTCAAAAGCAAGTGGATCCCGTAGAATAGGGAATATGTCGAGGAAGACAATGCCCTAGATGTAATGACCGATTAAGAGCCCTTGGATCTCCGGTAATAATTAAATGACAACAGACCTTCTTGGGGAAATCGGGATGAGAAGTCAAACGGCTCTTAATGAGGTCGACGTCGGCCATGGATGGAAGAATGAGATTCGCTAAAAGAAAGATGCAACTGCCTAGATCATTTACATAAGTTATCTCTCGATAACCCGATTGCATGAAGTTTTTCTGATCACTTCCATAATCATCAGAATCAAAAATTCCAGTAATCAGTGATTTTATAGGGCATGATCTGCAGTGTAGAGTCCTAAGAAAGCATGTGCATGTGTATATTGATATCACCCCATTCGCATAACAGAAAGGCATAGGATACAGGATGTAATCAACTACGAGAAACTCAAACGGACTCAAGGATCTCAGGCTCCTTAAATTCTTTTGCGACCCGTGTGCCGGTCTCCTGCAATAAAAGTGAGTACGATGATAAAATTAGGGCAAAAGGATATGGACATACGTCGGTTGACTCTCCGTGGAGCTCCATTAATTTCGACACGTCGAACTTGGGAGCCTTGAGAATTTTAGCCTTGCGCACGTACACGTTTTGCAAGGGGTAGATGCTTCGGGCTGCCTTTTCGATCTCACGTCCAATCGCCTCCGGTACAAACTTCTGAACCAACTCCTTCAGGTCGCAACTCGTCGCTTCACGGGTCATGATCTCGAACATCTTTTTGCGGATCTCCCGGATCTGACTCGACTGCGCGTAGGTGGTCTTCCTCACCTGCGACGGGCGTCGCTTGGTGAAGCCGATTGCGAAGAGGCGGAGGAGGTAACCGTCGGTGGTTTTGACATCGACATGAGCCTCAATAAGAGTTTGCCATTTGCGGACAAGGGAACGGAGCTTGTCGGAGGTGAAGTCCATACCATGGAAGTTGGTAAGGCAGTTCTTGCCCTGAATTTCGTCGACACGCAGCTTGATCTTGCGGAAGGACTGTTCCTCGTCCTTGTTGAGATCAGCCAAGGAGACCTCGATAATGCGGCCCCTCAATGAGTCATTGGCATTTTCTACACGCGTCAAAATCAACATCCGATCGTATATGCAACTCAGGAGCTCACTTACTCAAGCCCTGCGATCTGTTAGCAAGAGTCTTGCCGACATTCCGGACCTCAAAGATTGAGGGAGCCTTGATGTCATACCAGTCTAACGAGGCGGGTCAATGAGATGCGACCGGATTCGTAGTACTGGAAAATACACACCCTTGCGAGAGAAGGGGTCAACCACCTTCTTCTTGATGCCCTTCTTGCCCTTTGAAAGGCGCTTGTTCTGTTGCGTCCCAAACTATTAAGACCAGGGGTACGGTGTAACAGCTAGACATGCTACACACCTTGCCTACAGCCATATTGGATGATTAAGGTGCGTCCGCGGTGAGAATGAGGACCGCAAAAGACGACGAGCCGGCAATTGGACGGGCTGGGTTTTGAGGATAGCGAGCTGGAGGATTTGGACTTGTTGTCCAGTGACCGGCATCCTGAGTGGCTGAAACCTTATTTCTGCAGCTGTAAAGTTCCTTCTCATGTGACGTCACACCTGTGACCGGCAGATGCTGTCGCGCTCACAATTCGAGACAGCGTGCAAGGCCTTCATCGCACTGCGCGCCCTCACTGGTCCCAACGCCTGGACATGGAGTGATTATCCTGTGCGCTCGTTGACCCTCCGATCTAGTCCTATGCTTAGACTTTTCTCAGTCCCAACCGGGTTATGGTTTTATGTCTCGGTCTCTTGTTCTTGCCCAAAGGCGTCGTCCTGACCCAGTAGATCCTGCTGCTGATCTTTTAGATGTGGGAAACATCGTAGAGGAATCTGATGATACTTTTTCTACTTCCGATACCTTTTCTTTGGAGTACTTCACTTGCCAACAATACATCGTCTACTCGGCCACATTCCAGGTGCCTGCATTCTATTTTTCGATTCATGATTCAAGTATGTGTTACTTCCGTTCTTCTATATGCACTTCTAACCCATTTTTTTCAGGCGGCGCTCCGCTTTCGTTGACTGATATCATCGAAACCACGTTATTCAGACTCGAGATCTCGGGAGCTGCTGCGATGACCACATTTGCACTTAGTCTACCGAAGTCTTCCTTCCCTGTACTTTCGCAGGGCGATCATCCCACTTTGGGAACACCTTGTTGGTATCTTCACCCTTGCGAAACCGCAAACGCCGTTGCAGAGTTGATGCACGAAGTTTCTCAGGATGGATGGAGTGAATCTACTCGCCTAGCACGGTGGCTTGAGATTTGGTTCATGGTTTTGGGAACTGCTATCTGCTTGTCGTAATGCGGCCGTGCGGCCGCTATGTGCTATCACTCGGGGGACGCTTGTAGTTTAGTTCACTTCACAGATATCCGCCGAGTCAGGAAGCGTCCTATAACAAAACTTGTACTTTGCCCAAAAGGCAGAGTATTGTGAACTGTGTATACACGGTAGTTAGCTATGTGCATAGAGTTGATATCATGCTAAATATATTCCAATGCCAAATGTCGCGTTTGGTTAGCGCCTCTAACCGGATTTCAGTCCCTCTCTTCCGAACACCTCTAAATTGCAGGATGGAATCGATATGGCTGAACAACGGGTGCACTTGGACGTTGTGCGTTTCATTACCCACCACTGAATATCCTTACACTGTACACGGCTTGACTACAGTGAGCATCGGGATGTTCTTATTCCCGCAATGAGTGGACTCGGGAACAGGGTGTCCCGATGGAAACATATGACAATCGGATCATCGAGAAGCTGGATTGCTGGAATTATTATAAAGCTAGATACTCCCCGAGGCCTCCCCGCCCGCACAACCGCTGAAAACGGACGGGGATAGCAGACAGCGGACGCAAAGTCGTAAGAGAGTGATTTTGTTCAAGTTCAATTTGGCCTCTGTTTGTCGTACGATTCACAACATCAGATTGGCTGCTCGGTTTGCTTGCCCGATTGCAATCGCACCGTATAAATCCATGCTGCTTTCACGCGTCGCCTCCACATCCTGCTCTTCCTCTCGTCTTTTTCTTCCCTCTCTTGTTCGTTCAATGGTACTTCTTTCTTCAAAATTTCTGCAACTGTATTTCTCACTGCGTTTATCACAGGCTCACGAAGTTGTAATCGTTTCTGCCTCGCGCACTCCTGTCGGCTCCTTCAATGGTGCCCTCAAATCGTTCACTGCTCCCCAGCTGGGTTCGATCGTGCTGAAGCACGCAATTGAGTCCAAGAACATCGACC
This sequence comes from Nidularia sp. FH-822889, assembly GCA_036937115.1. Lineage (NCBI taxonomy): Eukaryota > Fungi > Basidiomycota > Agaricomycetes > Agaricales > Nidulariaceae > Nidularia > Nidularia sp. FH-822889. Next base: position 117,271 of record JASFDF010000010.1, read on the forward strand.
CTTCAATCGTGGAAGAGATTTACTTTGGCAACGTCGTTCAGGCTGGTGTTGGCCAGTCTCCCGCCCGCCAGGTTGCTCTGGGTGCAGGAATGAAATCGAGTTCTGACGCTACCACCATCAACAAGGTCTGCGCTAGCGGCATGAAATCAGTTATGCTCGCTGCTCAGAGCATTAAACTTGGGGAGGCGTCCGTTGTCGCTGCTGGTGGTATGGAGAGCATGAGCAACGCTCCGTACGCCTCTACCCATTTCTCTCTCTTTTCCCTTAGTTTACCTTCATTTCCAGCTTCCTTCTCCCCCGCCAGAACCCTGCCTTCGGAAAATTCACGACGAAGGACTCGCTGGAGACCGACGGTCTTTGGGATGCGTACAACGACTTTGCGATGGGTAACTGCGGTGAACATGCTGCAGAAAAGCATGGGATTACTCGTGAATCTCAGGATGCGCATGCCATTGAGTCTTACAAGCGTGCCGCTCGCGCATGGCAATCCGGTGCCTTCACGAACGAAATCGTTCCAGTAACCGTCAAGGGCAAGAAGGGAGACACCATCGTGAAAGAAGATGAGGAATACAAGAGGGTCATCTTCGAAAAAGTTCCTTCTTTACGATCTGCTTTCAAACAGGGCGGTACTATCACTGCCGCCAACTCCTCTCCCCTCAGCGATGGTGCCTCCGCTCTCATTCTCATGTCGGCTGAGAAGGCCAACGAACTGGGGCTGAAGCCTCTTGCTAAGGTCGTCTGTACGTCATTTATAATGTTTTCCATTCGGCAACATGTGCTTATTTGGTAACATCTAGCCTGGGCGGATGCTGGCGTTGATCCTATCGAGTTCCCTTCGGCACCCACTGTCGCGCTTCCTAAGGCACTGAAGAAGGCAAACCTCACTCCGGACGATATCTCCCTATTCGAGTTCAATGAAGCTTTCTCCGTTGTTGTTCGTATTGCTGAGAAAATCATGGGCCTTGATCCCGCGAAGATCAACGTCAATGGGTTTGTCAAATCTTGTTTCTATTGATCATTTTATTTATTTTATTTCCTATCTCCCCTCCAGTGGCGCCGTGGCTCTCGGTCATGCCATCGGTAACTCGGGATCCCGCATTATCGTTTCACTTATCTATGCTCTGCAGTCCGGCCAATACGGTGCTGCTGCTATTTGCAATGGGGTATTTATGTCTCTCCTCACACTGATACGTATGTTCCTAACGTTATTTAATGTAGGGTGGTGCCGCTTCTGCGATCGTTGTGCAAAAACTGTAACTCTAGATATCCTTGTGACGCACTACTGCGGACACAGTAGCACTTACCTTGACTGGAATACCAAGACATTTAATCTGGAAACTACTGTTCATCTTGACCGGATTCTAATTTTATAACGACCATCGTGAGAAGTATAATGAAGTGTTCAATGCCAAAGCTGGACTTGCCGATGTTTGTGCGCTTTTCTGACATGTATTCGGAGAAAAGTTTACTCAAGCACCACTAGTTCAGACTAATTAGGTGTCCTTTACACACAGTTTGGCACACGCGCCCACGACTGCCCCTCTTTATCATGAGGTTCATTAGATGCTATAATGGCCTGAGATAAGGAACGGAACAGACGTGGTATAATATCTGTGCTTCGACAGATTGCCACAGTGGTTCCTCCACTCGCTTTTCAGCCGGAATACTCAATCTAACCTTGCAGATGATCACGACGATAACCCAGCAGGAGAAAGATGTTGAGAAGAAGGAGCCGTCTCTAGAAATCAGCGTCGATGAGAAGGCCGAGACAAGCACGGTCGATCTAAAGGATGGGGACGAAGCTCTGCGTCTAATTGGTGCTGAACGGACAGCCCAATTCAGTGAAGAGTATAATCGCAAACTAAGAAGGAAATTGGTATGTCCCTCTCAGTCCACATTCCCGGCAGTTTGATTGACTTCGTGAAGGATATGTTAATACCTCCACTCTGTGCTGCAGTCTATTTCACACAGTTTTTGTATGAAAATTATATATTTTCTCTCTCTAAGCTGCAGTCGGTTCAATGATTTTGTTTTAGGGACAAGACTTCATTAAACTACGCTAGGTTTGTGGCTTTATGCCTTGCCATGATTGTGCACCTGAAGTAAATATAACATCAGCATCATGGGCCTTCCTATCGTTGGACAGGTGATCCACTGTCAACTTCCTCATAGGCGCAAGGAATACTAACATCTTTACAGCACTATAACCTTGTTTCTCTGGCATTTTATATCGGATTCCTGGTTTGGGAGTTTCCAACAGTGTATATATCTCAGAAGCTCAGGGTGGCCAAATATCTTGGTGAATTATTTCATCGCAGCATAATTAGCATAGTGGACTGATTTGATTTGATTCAAGGCGTTAACATCATTGTCTGGGGCATCGTGCTCATGCTTCATGCAATAGGAACGTCCTTTGGTGCATTTTTCGCACTTCGTGTTTTGCTTGGTGAGAATTGCAGTACATGTAGACTACCCCAACGCTTACTCACAGCCAACAAGGCATGTGCGAGAGTTGCGTTGCACCGATCCTTATTCTCGTCATATCGATGTTTTACAAGAAGGATGAGCAAGTCAGTCCCGACATTCACTCTCGTGCACTCATTTATTCATTATTCGTGGACAGGCGACTCGGATTTCTTGGTTCTACGTGATGGTAAGAATTATCAGGAAGGCCTTATTCTTCATATACTGAATAAGATTTTCCAGAACGGTTTTACCCAAATTTTTGGAGGGTTCGTCGCATATGTGAGTGATCTAGCCTCCACAAATTTCGTGCAGCTAACAACAATCAGGGTATATCCTTCTATGATGGGAAATTACTAGCACCATACAAGATCATCTATATCCTTCTCGGGGGGCTCGCAATTGTTGTTGGAATATTCGTTCTCATATGGCTACCTGATTCCCCTGTACGCGCGAATTTCCTGACCAAAGAAGAACGTATCGCTGCTCTGGAGCGAGTCCGTGACGATCAAGGAGGCACCGAGAACAAGAAACTTAAGAAAGCTCAAGTTCTGGAGGCGGTGACGGATATTCGGACATGGCTCATCGTTCTTACGACGCTGTTGAGTGAGTAGAGCATGCTCCTTAATTTTGGTCACTCGTACTGACAGAAAACAGCGAGCATTCCTAACGGTGGCCTCAGCAACTGTATGTATACTTTCCAAGTAATGACAGCTACCTTGGCCAATATTGTGCATAGTTAGTAATCTCATCGTGAAGAGTTTCGGGTACACGTAAGTACTCTTGAACATGTAAGAAATTGGTGTAAAATCTAATTCTTATTGAAGGTCAAAACAGACCCTCATTTTGTCCACTCCTGGGGGCGCTGTAGCCGCCATAACGACCCTTCTCTGTGGATGGTACTCGGATAAAAAGGTGTTGACATATAACCTGATAAGCTAGAGAGGCTACCTACTGAACCTTGCATTCCAGGGGGAACGTATGCTGCCGATCATTTTCGCTTTAATCCCCACCATCGTCGGGTCTGGTCAGAATTAACGTCTAAAATTGGAAACACTCATCTAACTATTTATGTTTTCTTGTAGCAATGCTCATCGGGCTTAATGGATCTAAACAGAAGGGAGCCCTACTGTTTGGTAAGTTTTTCTTATCTTATTCGACAACATGGCTGACCATGAACGTCCGTAAAGCAACATATCTCATTGGAACATTCGGTAGCGCGCTTTCCACAGTTTATGCCTACAACGCAAGTAACACCAGCGGACATACAAAGAAAAGCACAATCAACGCAATGACCTTAGTATCCTTCAGTATTGGCAATATCATTGGAACGGAAATATTCCAGCCCAAGGATGCACCTGATTACATTCCTGGGAAGATTGCTATCATGGTCTTACTCATCGTTCAGCTTGGAGTATCTTTCTTGTTGCGATGGATCAATGTTCGTCTGAATAAACAGAAGCAAGCAAGGATTGCAGAAGAGAAGGCTCTGCATGGTTGGACGGACGCTGATATACAGCGGGAGAGAGAAAGACATGCCTTTGCGGATTTGACTGATAAAGAGTGAGTTTTGCGACGGTTTAGATTCTAACTCTGTTTCTGATTTTCATTCTGTGATCCCAAAATAATTTCAATAGGAATATATACTTTGTATATACCGCGTAGCAGGATCCTGTTTCGCAAGAAGCTGCAAATATTCAATCTAGCAGTCCGTGTGTAGAGCGATCTTTTTGTCTCATCAGTCATGCGTTTATATATAAGTAGTACTGAGGTTTAGAAAGAAATCCGTCCGATTTAAAATCGTGCAAGCTCAACGCCTTATCTACTAATACCAACACAGATGAAAATTGTTAGCAGTGAGTGAAAAAGCCGGCATAGGATCTTGTTTGAATATGTACGAGGATCTACTACTATACTATTTTAACCAAGTGCTCGCGTAACGCGTAACGGCCAAAAAAAAGGACTTTTTTTATTCGTCTTAAATTAAATGAATTTTTTTAGGCCACCTCGGTGGCGCAAAAATTCCAAATTCGCAAACACTTGGTCGAAATAGTATGCTGTCACGCATCACGTTCGAAGTGGTGGACCCTTGGCCAAGCGACAAGTTCGTCAATGTGTTTATGACGGCATAACAGGATTTGCTTTTCAACGCTCTTCGAAAACCTGGTTTGACATTCATTAGCAACGGCTCGGACTCCTAGATCTCCAATTTAAATCCCAGTTCTCTCAACGTATGAATCTCTCGAAAACTTTGGCTTAAGGAGTCTCTATCCTAGTTCATGCGGCTCTTGTATAATCCCTAGCTCCCTCAATCGTCATCGATGCTCTCGGATAAGCTTCCCAATGTGCCGAAGGCGGACAAGAATCAGTTAATAGCGACATTCCTACGAAAACAGAAGGCATTTACACAGGTGTACGCGTTAGAAGGCCAGAGGGTGTCTGCTTCGTGGGAGAAGGAGCCAGAGGTTGGATCCGCCAAGTTATCTGAGGATGTCAGCCAACTACAAGAACAATCATTCGGATTTGGAACGCCCATATTGAAGCCGCGTACCTCTAGACGCTCTGAAGATAATCGAGCTTCACAGAATCTCAGTAGTAAAGCTTTGGCCTCCTCACCCCTTATCGACGAACGTCAACTTTTCTCACCTATTCACAACAAGAACGTTTCCAAAAAGCGTCCGGTTGAAATGGACCGTGATGATACCGAAAAGGCTCAAAGTGAGAGACTTTATTAATGCATCTGGTCTTTTTTTTTTGACTATCCTACAGGACTCGAGGAAAGACGCGACAGAAAGAGAGCGAAACGCGCTATTATGAAGCCGATCACGGCAAATGAAAATGAATGCAAACTATCTCCATCAAGTGCAAAGACAATCAAGAAACATAAAGACAACAAAACGAGACTGCCTCCTGGGTTTGCTCTTATGCATGGATTTTCAACCACCAACGTCGGCAAGACACGTTTGACAGTAAGCGTATCCCCAGCAGTTCTCGGAAGTTCGATCTCATCGGTTCTTTGTGGAGGTCGAGCCTCTATCCAAGATTGCTGGAGTATTTAACAAAGGCAAAGCCTCGGAGAGAACGCATACCTCAGGAAAGAACCTCGTGAGAAATGGTAAAATATCTTCCCTTTTCACGTCTCAATTATTGATGATTATCACAGGATTGCGTAGTATAGGATTTTCTGAAACAAACTTTCTCAACAAAAAACCGATAAAGGCCAAGAAAGCGATGCCGCCCACATCCTTGAAGCCCAACTACAACAACAAATCGATTTCTTCGCCAGAGGTAATTCGGATTAAAACCAAGCACATCATTAATTCTCACTGAAGTTCCCTTAGTCTTCAACGAAATTGAAGCCCATATTAGCGAGTCCTGACGGTAGCATTGATGATAAGGAAGATACTACCCAGATATCAAACGACTCTACACCTACTGTTCCAAAAGACAACGTCATTGCATCTTTTGAACCTACCAAATCGGTTATCTGGGACATAGAAAAGGATGCTGCCAGCCATCCTTCGAGTGTGCTTTCAGTCTCCAAACAAGGAACACTCATCCATGACACTCACCACCTTCCATGGGCAGCTTCTCGTGTCATAGCCTTCGAGGCAGGTCTGGTCAACGGAACCCCAACTGAAAACATGCATGACCAGTGTTTAAACCTCTCTAGCCCGTCCCTTGCGCCCTCTCAGTCTGCCTCTCAGCAAGGTATTATCGCTGATCCTTCTGGCCGAATACCTTCAACATGCGAAAATTCCAAGTACTTTCTACCGGCTATTCCAAAGTCAAAACTTGAATATCATCCACAGTTTCTTCATGTTGAGAATTCAGCAAGTCCTGCCGTTTCCCGAGTTGCTATACAACAAGATTCTGGATCGAGTCCTACTCCCCCAGCGGTGATGGTCCAAACCCAAATTCGGGAGGCTTTTTCTGTCACCACTGACACCATTTCCGGGGAAAAAAGACAGGATTATGCTTTCTTCCCCCATCCAGAGAGAAGCACCAACTCGCATCCCATGACTGTGGAACATAGTCTGCCACATTTTCCTCAGAACTCGAAGCCTGAAATCGGTTTGCAAGAGAATTCTTCACAGGTGTTCTCTTTATCATTCATACAGCTGCAATCTGCTGCCGTTCCACTATCTGAGTATACATGTCGTCCTCATATTGATCTTACATCCTCGGTTGGACTGGCTAATTCAAGTATTAGATTCAATGATGCGAGGGAGAACGCCCCGTGCCATGATTACTTTTTGGAGTCTCCACCTGATGTTTGCGGTTATCTATCATTTGACAATCTATGCGATGTAGGTACATTCCAGCTTCTCCCTTACCGCTCAGAATTATATGTCGAAGATATGCAGGACTTGTCTGGTGGACCCGACTATTCCCTGCATTCTGAAATTGGACCCTACTGCTCAGAAGTATCTTGGGAGTTCGGATCGGAGAAATATTATCCTTCGTTTGGTGGTGACAAGAACTGGAGCGGCCGAAACGGCATTTGGATTTCGTCCTTGAATGGAGATTATGATTGCGACTACGGAGACACTGAAGTCATTGATGGGTATGGCTTCCGAGCTGCACAATGCCAGCTGCTATCGGAAGGAGGCGTGCAAACGGTTGCTGATCTCTCGGAGATGGAAACGACCATTGACCAAAACGAGCTGCAACTTCTCAACGGGGACTTCGATGACTCCGACATATTCAACGATATCACTCTTGATTTTCTTCAAGGACGAGCTCTGCTGTTAGGTTGTGCACATGAAGGTCTTGACCCGCGCTTGGATGTTGATAACGTAAATGATGATTATTCTAACTGTACGCTCGGGATATCTGGGGTAGAAGCCGCCGTCGCGAGATCCCTCAAAAATCACTGGCTTCCTCAGAAGCTGTGATAATGATGGTGATGGTGACTCTTAAATGTATGTGTATAACGTTGATCGCATCTGGATAGATTTATCAATTGTTTGTGCGGATAATGCATTAGATACTTAATGCAGTGTTAAGGCTAGCAGAACGCTGCAGAAGCCTGAGGCTAGCCCATGGTCAGCGACATATTTACGGTCTATCGGGCAGAACGCGTTTTGTCACAGTAGTGTCACAGACGACGCGCTATCTATTTGATCGTGTTTCCACGGCGTCAAGTTCAGTGTATGAGCGTGAGATTGTTTCCGTTGTGCGCATATACTCCGGGTGTTCACTTCCTTCCTCCATCACTTTCTGACTTGATAGAAATCCACACGGAGACATATTCGCCTTCGCATCTGTAGCGATGTCCTACGACGACAATAGAGCGATGGGAAATTCTACTTCAGTATGTGCAGTGGCATTCACTATTTACCCATCGTTCTCTTGAGTCAGTTGAAGCCGCTGAATACGATACGCTCATAGTCGTCTGTCAATGTCAAACCAGAGCCTCGAGAAGATCAAGTTCTCTTAAATCCCAGTGTTTCTCCAAACAGGGTTGCATCGAATACGCTATTAAATATCAAGGGAGAGCCAACCGATGCCGCTCGCGTCGTAAGCCCCTATGTTTTCCTACCACTACCTACAAGATAGACTATTTGACGATGTGTCTAGTATTTGGACCGTGGTCTTCCAGTCCCATCCTACATACTAAACCGATTGCCGGCCTCATCTTCCGCTTTGGATAGCACCACCAACAAGAATACTGGTGTTCTGCCAAAGAATGAAGATATCGCGATGAACGCCCCCGCGACTCAGTCGATACCTCCAGAGCCTGCACCTGTTTTGTACACAGTTTACAATGCTGTCTCCGATATTTCTTATAATCCTGAGGAAGCGCTGAAACAGGGCCTGGGCATGACTAAGTCCATAAAGCAGAGCATCAAAAAGTTGCAGTTAGGAAGCAAACTGCGTCAAGAAGTCTGGATGCGGGAAATACTGAAGTTCATATTTTTTTTGAAGTATATACTCTTCCATGTAGCTTACTTCATCGCAGCCTCGAAGGTCAAGGTGCACCTACGACTCTAATCGCCGTTTGTGGGGGTAAGTAACTGGATGTTTATAATTAAGCGATCTACTAAATGTGCCTCATTAGCAACTGGGGCGGGAAAATCTTCAATTCTTAATGCCATTCTGGACGGTAATTTCTATCTGATTTCTGTATCAGCTCGTCGCTCATAATACATAGACAACATTGTCCCCACCAGTGGCATGCGAGGTTTGTGAATATACTTGGTATGTGACTACGATATATACTCATAGGTTTCTATAGCTTGCACCGCTGTTGTAACCGAGCTCGCATATCATAACAAGTCGACCATTGACGCTGATGTCTCTTTTTTATCGGAAACCGAGTGGAGACAAGAGCTGGGGGTATTACTCCAGGACTTAGTCGATGAGGACGGCAATCTCAAACGCTCCACGGATCTTAAAAGCGACGCCGGAGTCGCTTGGTCGAAGGTACCTCATTCAACTCTATATCTATGCATATGTGTTATTGTCCAACCTGTTTAATGAAGGTCAATGCTGTATATCCGGCAATTACTCAAGAAAAGCTAATCAAAATGACAGTTGACCAGATCCTTACGCAGGACGCCAGTAAGTTTTGGTTTTTTGTTTTTGTTTTGGGTTGAGGCTCGTATTAACCCCCAAGATTAGGAATCTTAGGCATCCTTGGATCCACCAAGAATATCGCCGCTAAGGATTCTAAAACCTTCGCTAAAGAGATCGGTAAATATATCGACTCTAAAGATCAAAAGCGGGGCGATAAGAAAGATAAAAAGAAGACTAAGAACAAGGAGAAGAGCCTCATGGATAAAGTTAGAAATGCTGCTGGCACATCTGGCAGAAGCAAGGATAAGGATAACCGGCAAGACCCCGATGCTCCTACGTTATGGCCTCTTATTCGACAGGTCAATGTCCGTTGTCCTGCCGCAGCGTTATCCACTGGTGCAGTATTGGTCGACTTGCCAGGTATATGGCTTTCATGGAAGACCTACATAGCAGCTGATTCAGACTTTTATCACTAGGTGTGGCCGATGCAAATGCTGCGCGAAATAATATCGCGAAGGATTATATGAAAAAGTGCGATTGTATTTGGATTTTAGCTCCTATTACCAGAGCTGTCGATGATAAAACAGCTCGAGGTAGGTGAAGAGCGATGTAATGTGATCTGAATTTCTCTTAACTCATCGCCTACAGATTTACTCGGGGATGCATTCAAGATGCAGCTTATGAGTGAGTGCTCTTCTGTTTCTTTCCCAGCTCCTTTCCGGATTACTTATCAACGTAAATAGTGGGTATGTGATACAGCTGTCCTTGCGCTGGAGAATCTGCTCACATTTCTGTGCAATGTTCGCCGTCCAGATGGCAAGTAAGTGCATTCTTTATTAAGTGCTTGCGAAGACAAGACTAATAAAACTCAACCGCAGCTATGATGATCATGCCATTACGTTCATCGGTGAGTAATCCTGCCAAGATGCACATAGTACACATTGGGCTAATCTAGTGCAGCGAGCAAAACCGATGATATCTCCTGTTCGGAGGTTATCTGTGCTCTCAATCTAGAAGATGATCCCGAACTTGAAGCCATCGAAGAACGGTTGGACACGGCCAGCGAAGAATCATCAGCATGGAAGAAAAAGAAGTCGACGGCCGAAAAATTAGCCAAAGGTTTGTAACGGGTTCTGGGCCCATAAAAACCTTCTCTAATTCATTTTTATAGGGGTCGAATTTGAACTGAAAGGCGTTCGCAAGTATCTCCGTGAATACGAGGCGCATCTTGATGCTTTGAAGAATGGAAAGTCTTTTACCCCCACTCTGACTGCACCTTCGAATAAGAAAGATTCTAAAACGCGAGGCAAGAAGCGGAAGAACTCGGGAAAGGCTAAGAAAGGTTCCCCGAAACGCAGGCGAAATTCTCCTGGGCTGAGCGATGATGATGACGGTTTCGTAGACTCGGATGATTCTAGTGCCAGTGATGAAGATAATAGCAGTGAAAACAACAGTGATGAAGATTCTGACAAAGATTCGGGATCTGAAGGCAGTTCTGCTTCAGAGTCAGACGACGACCTCATCGAAAACGAGGAAGGCGAGGTTACTGAGGAAATTCTCGAGGAAAAGATCAAGACGACAAAGTCTTCTATTAAATCTTTGCGCGAGACTCTCAGCGACGCCCGGAAACAAAAGAAAGAGGCTATCGACAACCTTTCCACACTTGCTAAGACAATCGCGAAAGCGCAGAAAGAAAAGAACGCTTTCTGTTCTATAAAACGATCAGAGGTATTGTTCAACTTGTACCATCAAGGAATGCGCCCATTGATACTTTTTTCAGTTTTCTCGTGATGTGCTGAAAGAAGATTTCCGTATTGGGCTCAAGGATCTCGACGGTTAGCATTCTGAAAATACACCTAGCAATTCCATTGATGTCAGTACAGATGCTGCAGCAGAAGAGCGAAACCCCGATACTTTTAACCCCAGTGTCAATCTTAGAGGTGAGTGATTGTCGCATATACACATGTAGCTCAGCCAGTCAACACTGTTTCCTTCAGACTATGACTCGATTGACTTACCTGTTTTTACTTGCTCGAGTCGAGATTACGTTAGGCTAAAGGGTACGATGGGGCTCTTTTCTTGCAGAACCTTTTCTTTCTAAATATATTTGCAGGCCAAGTAAAGGGCGACGGTGAACCCAGCTGCTTTTCCAATATTAAAGATACTGGAATCCCTGAGGTGCAACAATGGTGCCACCAGCTCACAATTTCTTCTCGGGAACGTGCTGCGAAGAACTTCCTTGCACATTTGAAGACTTTCGCCACGTCCATCCAATCTTATGTACAAGGGATTGGTAATGTGACTGCAGTAGATCGTGAATCGTTGCGACAACAATGGGAATCCAGTGGTCTTGAACAGGACGATAACAACGAGGAGGATGATCCGTACGGATTTGGGATTTCTAGAGACCCATTCGACGCTATTCTTGGAGGACTAGGCGGAGGCCTAGGAGCTGGTCTGTACGCCCTCCGGAAACCTGCACCGAAGGTCGATGCGTATGGACATCTTGTTGGTGTTACTCCGCGTCTCTGCAAGGTTCGCCTTATAGTCACAATATGATTCTTTTCGTGCTCTCTGATCCACATGACCTATTTAGGAGTTCGGCAAAATGGTTGACAATAGCGTAGAAGAACTGCAGCAACTATTCAAGAATGGACTGGAGGATAAGTGTAAGGTTGGCGCAGCAAATGTAACTTATTCACTAGGATCATTATCATCTTACAACACTGATGAAGTATCCATCAGGCGGCCGATGCTGCGATTCCGACTGTTGAGGAATTCGCAAGTTCTATGCATTGGGGAACATATCGAGCCAGTGAGCCTAGATTATGCCGATTTTCGGAATATGTATATTAAATCCTGTTTTAAGCCCTTCGCCGTCATGGAAGTTGGCGTCGTGATCTCAACATAGAGCTAGTTACTCCGTTTACTCGAAATATTGCCCATTCGTGGAGCAAGGTTTTCGAGTCGGATCTTTTTGCGCCATTCGAAGCGGCGGCAATGTCCACTATCAATAAGCTGCTGAAGGACGTTGAGGATTCGGCCGCACCTGGACTAAAAGACCGTGCTAAGCTGCAAGGGGAGCTATGTCTCGAGGAAGCGCGCGTGGCGCTTACAAAATCAATGGAAGTTGTTCGAGAAACAATGAATAGCGAACAGAAGGAAGTTTCCCGATGCATGGCGCCGCACGTTCAAGCCCAGCTTGTTGAAGGATATGATAGAGCCATGGAGGAAAGAGGAAAAGGAAGTGTAGCCCGGCAGAAAGTAGGTTGACGTCCCTTTCTCAATCCTTTACATCCCAACTCACGTCAACTTATTTTCAGACCTACTTCCGTGGCTTTATCCAACAATGCAAAGATGATATTTTCGACGATGGAGCAAATGTTGTGATGGACCGTTTGACCAACGCCGCGCAAGCTGTAGGAAAAGCTCTCGATGACGCGCTAGGGAAACTTGCTCAAAAGGCGAGTTCTCAGTTGGCTATTCTCTTAGAATGGAAATCTGATGGAGACACTTCCAGATTGAAGTTAGCCTTGCCGTCCTTTGGGAAGGTACTAGAGACGATCCGACGCAAATCAGAGCTCGTCAAGAGGTCATCGATGTCGTGACCAATGTTCAGCATCAAATATATTACTGGACGCAAGCTCGAGAAGCAAGAGCGCAGATTCTAGTAGATGCTGATGTGATTATGAATTGACTGCTGAGATTTGCATGGACTTCGTATAGGCTTCCAAGTTCAAAGCGTTTCCGTCACTTTGTTATAATTTATGTAAATACCGGTTAACATTGGTACTAATCAAAGTTACAGTTCTAATAGCTTTCGATAGGGCTATATAATGTACACAATAGAAAGCATTGATTCGTAAATAAAGGGAACAACTGCGAGTCGGGAATCGTAGAGGAAGCTGGGGCATGAAAGTCGTTGAAATCATGAAGTCGAGATATTGTATGATGCTGGAGAAAAAATATCGCGAATATTGACTCCGAGTCGAGAGCGAATAGTTTTAGACACGATAGATAGGTCGGCCGTGTTTGTCGACTTCGCCACCAGTCTGTGCATCAACATATCGGGGCCTACGGGAGAAGCCCATGAAACCCCAGGTCGATCTGTTCGACTTGAATCGATAGGGTGTCCTTGGTGCAAGGCCAAAGAAGCGTCGCATGCGCTCGCCGAATGTCATATGATAATGATGATGATGACCTCCATAGCCATAGCTGGGCTGCGTCTGGAAGGTCGATTAATTGGTGAGCAAGAACCAAAACTACAAGACGGTGTACTACATACCATGACTACAGGTGCAGCAGGTACTATTTGTGGGGCCCTATGATAATAATTAGCTCACGGCTGGCTACTGTCATGGGTAGGAAAACATACATCATGCCGACTGGTTGGGCATAATACTCACTCCCCATTGGATATGTTGGTTGATGATGGTGTCCGTGGTGAGAACTCGTAGTGTAGACAACTGGTTGTCCGTGGGGGGCGTAAGATCCTTGAGGTGGATAATATGACATTTAAAAAGATTCGCTATATGGATTGGGAAACGGCAATATTAAATGACTGATGAAGAGGAAAGGAAGAATACACAGGGTGCTTATGTACACAAGATTTTAAGCGAAGGGTAGGTTGAAGCTGTGTTGCTGATCTGGTTTGGAACTTGTTTGCGACTGCACTGCCCGGCAATCACGAGCAAGGAGGATCAAAATGTTTCGTCTCGAGCCAATAGACTTGTAATCTGTCATTCTAACTACTACAGACATGAATAAGTAGAGATAGTTGCACATCGCATATCGTCCTGCTTAACAACTTCGGGATCACTACTCGATTAGTGAGCATTGCTCACCATGTTCTGCCTACTCGTCACATCATAGCTGCACCGACAGCGGGCAACTTCACGTAAAAGCATTATAGTTCCTGTTATCAGACTCGTCACCGGTCACCTAAGAATCCGCTCAATGCTCAATAGGATAAGTAATGCATTTCTACTCTAAATCTTGAAAATCCCCTTCATCCAGGTCATGGGGCTGAAGATTACATCAGAATTAGTCTCTTTAAGCTGCAGGACGATAGGACGATAAACATCAGCGGCAATGGCACACTCACTTCTTTCGGTTCCTCGTCTTCGCCGTATTGCATTGTGTAGTCAATATGGCTTACGACAGTTTCCAGTGAGTCAGGATTGCTAAGATCTAACGGAAGAAAAGATACAAGAGGATGGTCCTCGATCTGAATCAATGGTAGGACAGCAACTAGTGATGAGCATAACATTAGTAGGAGAAAATACACACATACCAACTGAACAATGGCTTGATTTAGAGCGTGAAACCTAGGGTTTTGTACATTTTCTTCTTGCCCTCTTACCGAAGCCAAAAGAAGTGGGTCTGGATCAAGAAATCTGTAAGAAGAGAGGCTTCAGTCTCCCCTCGTTCCAAATTAAAATCAAAGAAAAAAAAGGATCAAGTGAAATATAAGAAGTCGACAGTTGAAAGTGAAGTAGGTTAGATAAAATTTGAGAAGAAATGCAACTCACCGTGCAATATCTTTCCGAGCTCGCAAGCCATTTCTTCCGCTAGCTTTATCTTCTGGGTTTGATGTCACCAAATCCATCTTGGACATGATATTAATCCAAGGAATCTCGAGATTCACCATTGCTGACATTGCCGATAGAACACCACTGATCAAATGAAAGAAGTTAAAAAATAGAAGAGATAATATGCAGCCAGAGTCGAACCTGAAAAATTTGTAGCGATCTTCCATAAATTGCGATTCTATGAGATACGCCGCACAGGTCCGAATTCCCATCCGGTTCAGATTTTGTACAAGCGTAGGCAAGAAAGGATGGTGCGTGTATAGCTCAATCTGCCCTGTCAACGTTTCAGCATAGGGAGCAGACAAGGGGTTCTTTACTGAATTAACCTGGACAGTCAATGATAAGATAATCGTCTTCGAAGCCTCCTAGCTCCTCCTCCAGCCAATCCATATTCTGCAGCAAATACCTATCTCCCAGTACAAATTAGTATTAGTTCTCTACATCATCATGGCTAGATCCACTCACTCACTCAAAGCAATACACTAATCCTCCATTCGGGCCATACTGCAGCTCGCCCATCACGTCTTCAAGGCTGACCAGATCCTTGATATCAATTACGGGTTCGTATTCAAAACTGGTTGGAGCGGCTGCTGGGTCGAGATTGACCAAATGTCCGGTTCGTTTAGATGCATGTAGATGCGTCAAGAAAGCGCCACTGAATGTTGATTTTCCTGCACCAGCGGGACCTGTAACTAATACCGCATATCGCATGGAGGGCAGTTCAAGGTCGGACACAAGGAGGCGATTATTGGATGTATACTCTGATTGAATCCCTCGGATTCGGATGAGCGTTGGAAGTTATCGCAGGTCGGACTCCGGCTCAGTGAACAAATGATACAGTCATCCACCGACCAGTGACTCGGCATCACCCAGTGATCCATATGCATTTCCTGCATATAAATCGTCCTGAAATAACGCGATGCTTTTTGCATAAATTCTATCTATATGTCTGTAACATATTTTGAATCTAATTCACCTTCATTGTTGTGCTATCGCTCGTTAAGGTTGCAAAATGGCACCCGGCCAGAAATTTTGGACCTTTGGACCTATGTAAGGGTTTCAAAAATGATTGGATCAATACACATTTAATAGTCTTGCGTCACTGGGCGGTGTCACGAATCACTGGTCTTGAGCTCGAGTCT
The DNA here is from genome assembly GCA_036937115.1 of Nidularia sp. FH-822889. NCBI lineage: Eukaryota > Fungi > Basidiomycota > Agaricomycetes > Agaricales > Nidulariaceae > Nidularia > Nidularia sp. FH-822889. The sequence continues at coordinate 132,989 of JASFDF010000010.1, forward strand.
CTCGACAGTTCAGCATTTTTTTTTACGTACAGAAGGGTGGATAGCCTCAAAATTTTCAACGCACAGATGTTCAACTTTATGGATTCATAATTTCTTTGATAAAAATATGAGTTCTCAAATTATGATATTAAATTTTCAAATTTGCCGTGTCACTGGACGGCGGTTAGCTGTATAATTTTCAATTGAGACCCTGCTCAAACCTGTAAAAGTTACTTTGGGCATCCGGCTTCGGCCATTTGCACTAATGACTTCAAGTCAACGTTAAGTTAATGCGATAACCCAAAACACGACTATTATGATCAAGAAAAATGCAGTATACAAGAAACTGAAATTCAAGCTATCTAGCCATTCATACCCACCTGAACTTGTCTAGGGCTGCGCACCGTAACCGTACAAGTACGGGTGTATGGGTGAATTTTACGGGTACCCGTACCGTACCGTCAGCGCTTGGGATGCAATATTTGACGGCCGTCAGAATTACGGCCGTATGCCGTATTGACCCGTACAATAACGCCCGTAATACGGGTTATACGGATAAATGAAAATTATCATTAACTCGTTGATTTTTTGTGAAGGTCGAGACACGCGAATAGTAAGATTTCCTTCTTAAGGCTCTTAGCAGAAGCGGTACAAGAGTGTGGACTTTTGGGTTGCCTAAACACCTTGGCTCTCTCTCCTCTACCTCGCTTCTCATCAATCTTTGGTCATCTACGCCTTAATGTACCCTCATAAGTCCAATAAAATTCACGAAAAGCACCGACAAAGGTACTAGTACCACTATCTGTATAATTATCTCCTTGGAAGTAGGTAAAGATTGTGTCTCATCATGTTCCTTTTATTTGTTGCTGGCCAAGCTGCTGTGCTAATCATCCGTTGCAGGATCCTCCTTGAATTTATCAAGTAGCTTGCTTGTAAATTTCTTTGGTGTGCCTTTGCACCCCCTGTTGCTGGATTTCAAATTTTGGTAAATATCTATCTCTGCTTCAAAAGAAAACACACTAATCCATTTTGCACTTCACTCAGGTCCTTACCAATTTATCTTGGCTAGAATCCCTGATTTTTTCATGGTGTTTAGGAGGAAAAGGTGGCATGTATGAGGATTTATAAAGAGGTTTGATTTTTTGCATAATTAAACAAGACAATGCCCTCATTACTCCATCCAGATTCCACCAACTCTCAATCCTGATCTTTCTAGCATTCAAACCATGGGCCAGCATATTCTGTCTCTGTTCTTTCACATTAGATGCTCATGATCAATTTTCAGACATTATATCAGCTCCAAAGGCATATCTGCACACACACAAATCCAATGTACATATTTGCCCAGTACTAATTGCCTCATCAACCAAGACTGTTGCAACTTGGGGTCCCACTTGGTTTCTCTCAATCTTGTTGGTTGTTGGTGTCCTGATTATTTTAGCAGCAGCACTCCTTGCTTTTGGCAGTTTGATCAATCCAAATTTGTTACAAACAGTTGTCTTGTTCACTTATTTCATATTTTGCTAGAAAAGTCTACCCATATATATGGCTGTATACCCATTTTTTGGCCTGTACCATACTGTCAAGGAATTTGAACTAAGCTATACAGTACAGGTGACAGTTGAATAAACCTGTATTGTACCCATACATTATATGGCTGGACCTGTAATATAGTATGGTATGCAGCCCTAAACTTGTCCTACTGATTTGTCACTGAAGACATTAACAGTGTACTATTAGCTCAGATCCCTTAACAAGTTAGGAGGGATGCATATGGAGCTGAGACCATCTTGGACTTGAACATTTGGCAAACTTGCTGGGCAATGTCTTCAATGCTCCTACAGTGCACCAACTTCCTGCCATCAAAGTGATATGTGGGGAAAGTGCTTTGAAGTTTGCAGAGTATTTTGATGGACATCAATGAATCTATGCCAATAGAAATTAGTTTAGTCTTTGCATCACACAAATCTGAATAATTGGCCTTTGAATGGTTGTGATCAAGAGAAGTGCCAATGTGTGCTATTGTTGTACATCATGGAGGCAGCTATACTTTGTCTTTTATCTTCAGGTAGTGCAACTGCTGTTGTGGAATGGTTGTTCAAGATTTCAAGATGGACTTGGCAGAAATGTATCCCCTTCACATGGGCAATCATTCATACAGGTTCTGTATCCTGAATTGCATAAACATCTGAGAGCACACTGTTCCCAGTCTCCACCAGGATAATGTCACAGAAAACCTTGCATAGTTGGAGGTTGTCATCCATTCCTAAAATGACTTCCATGCTTTCCATCATATTACATAAGAAAGTGTTCTCCATGCCACTCTGTAGATTGACTAAAAAGCCAGCAATGTGAATGAGGGTGTTCTGAATACCAGGTTTCCACAAAATACACTGCTCTTGACAGAATTGCTCAGGATGCCAAATTTTGTGATGCTTTTCATCACACAATTACAACTATGGGTGACCAGGTGTTTGAACTATTTTGACCATTTTGAAAATTAAAGAATGTTCCTGTGCTCTTACCCCTTAGACATTTGCTATACTCATGTTTGGCCTTCTAATTGACATGAATATATTTTTTGTTTATGGATGAATTGTGATGAACAAGTATAGGAGTATTTCTGTTTCTCAGAGTTGTGAATTTAGGGTGTTTGAATTGATTGTTGCAGCATTGTCATGATGGATTTTGGCACTCCAAATGGCAGCATAGCAGCACTACAAGTGCAAGTTGAGCACAAAACTGACTGCTCTTCACCTTTCATTGTTTGAGCACAAATACACAATAAATTCATTTTAAAGACTACAGTGTACCAGCACTCCTTGTCACAGTGTCACTCCCTGGCACAGTATGCTGTAACTTTCTCACCACTCCATCTCTGGTCTTCAAATTTGGTACACAGTTGCTCATGTATGGAATCTATGTTTAGTATAAAAGTGGGAATATTCAGGCAAGATCTGGAGAAAATATCTTGATGTATACATTAAATCATGCAAAAAACAGAGTTTGATGGTTTTTATTTCCCCAATTGTATGCCTTCCACAATGAGTATGATCCTTATGAAAAATAATACAGGTATATACCACTCCAAAATGCATGCATATCAGTTTTGAGGCAAGCAGGGCTGAGCTGAGTGAGAAATAAATTTCAAGGAATCAACAAGCATTTGAGCGTGACAGATAGTGCGCATTAATGGGACGATTGATAGGCGAGATAGGACGTGGGAATGAAAAGATAACGCATGTCACAACTGTATCAAGGAGTGAATTTCATGCTCTTCGATGCACATTCAATTTAACCACCTTCTTGACCTCCATTGGCCCTTAAAACTCTAGGTTTATTTTATATATGCCAATTGAAAAGCTCATCAAGTTTGTATTTAAGATTTATTATTTTGGACACCGTAATTCGAAATTTTCAATCATCTGTGACAAGGAGTGCCAGTACACTGCCGCAGCAACGTGGAGAGCAATGCCGTTCATTGCCGAAAGTGTGATGATGTGTGACGCATATGCTGATATGCGCATATGCGTCGCGTGTACCCCAATCGTGAGCTCCCCTATTGACAGTTTATGTGTTGTACAAGCATCAGTCAATTCAAAGTCCGCTTCTTGTAGTGACTCCTAGACTCAGTAGATGGACACTTAAGCACACTCGCAGTCACGAACCCCTTTAATCCGGTGACTGGCGAGTGTTCTTTCCAACGCAACTTCGAGTACAAACCATTTTTCCTATTCTCAAACATGTCGAGACCCCCGATTAATCCCGATAAGACGGCTGCGGGAATTGCTCTTGATCCACAAACGCTTGAGCGTGTCATTCCGGAATCGCGACGTCCAGATGGAACGTACGTGTTTTATTTCTTCCTGTACGCCATATCGAACCCCTTATAGTACATAAAGTGTCAGAAAACAGATTAAAATCCGTCCAGGATTCACTCCACAAGAGGATGTTCGCCGGTTCAGAGGCACAAAGCAAGCTCAGATGGATGCTAATACCTTGCCGAAAGGCCATATCATCGGTTGGGCCCCTCCACCCACGTCTACAGCGAGCTCTGCATCCCAAAAACCTCTGAGCAAGAGTGCGAAAAAGAATGCCAAAAGAAAAGAAAAGAGGGAAGCACAGAAGGCTGATGAAGTGCCGGATAATTGGGATGATGATGAAGGGAATGGGACAGCAAACGCCAGTTCTGGTGGAGGGAGCCAGAAGAAGACGACTGGGAATATATCGAAACCTTCAGAAACGAAGACCGAGCCTGACTCTGCGGAGACCTCCGAGCTTCGAAGGAGCAGCAATGGAGATGCAACTGATCACTTGACGGCGCACCTCGAGAAGTTAGAGGTGAAATAGACCAAGGACTGCACTTCTGCCTGACATTTAGCTGGGATGAAGATCTATGGTGGTATTATTTACATGTATAAATAAGTATGGGCGCGTATGTATTATTGGATGGTATGTGATGGTAATACATGTGTAGATTATGCAGTATAAATTGTATATGGGTTTCTGCAAAGACCGAAGAGTAGCCTTTCTATGAAGTCTAGGGAGCATGTAAGTACATACTGACTGATGTGAACTATGTGATCCATTCTGTTCTTTCTAAACCCTCTGTCTGAGGGATGCTCACATCCACGCGCGAAGGTGGAGAAGGTGGAGGGGCAGGTTTTGGTCTAGGACGAATCTCCATGACCACAACAATAGCAATGACGAACCCGGACAAAGTAACTGAGAAGGAATCATTAACCTGTGATAGAGAGTGTCATGTTGAATATCAACTCACCGACAGCCTTGCGCATGTTATCCCATTTTACTTCTTCCACTGCTGTGCGCAAATCACTGATATTCACAACTGCTTTATTCAGCAATTCCTGCATGACACCCTTATTTAATATGAGGGGAGGTAAATAGCATGATAGGACTGACCTCAATAGCAATGTCTTGTCGTTTAAGATCTGCTTTCGCTTCGTTCTTCCGACTGTCGAGTTCCATTTGAATCCTAGGAAATCGGCAGTCAGTAAAAGGTCACTCAGACGGTGCAATGTTCTTTACTCGTGCTTCAAATTTGCTACATCTTCCTTCATTTTGACATCCAGTCGATCGACTTCTCTCCGAAGCGCGGAAGTTGCAGTCCGAATGGCAGCAGAGTCATTCTTCGTATTCATAGTCATTTCGGCACGTAATTCTGACAGTGCAGCCCGAAAGAGGTACGCTTGCTATCGGAGAACTGAGATATGCATTTATTTAGACTGAATAGAAACATACGTTATCAAGATCCTTAACACCAAGTGCCTCCCTTCTAACCCTTCCTATTCGATCCACAAGTAATGCACGTGTAGCACGCATGAGACTTCGAGCCGTTGGTTCAGGAAACGTCTTCTCTAGAGCAGTAAAGAACGCATGTGTGTGAAAAGGAGGGCTAGTATATGTTGTATTATGAACATATTGTGTTTGGAGAGATGTGGATGGGATGGGGGAGCCTTGGGCCTGAGAAGAAGACTCTGATGACCTAGTGGACAGCGGATTGAGGCCGGGAGTAGATGCTGAAGATTGTGTGGAGTTGGAGGTATTCGCATGATCTCGAGGATGTCCGAGTGATAGTGGTGTTGATCCAGATGCAGAATTTGGTGGTGGTGGATCCTCAATCGTTGGTGGGGTGTGCACGTCGCGGTGGTGGACTAAGATCAGCGAAGTTGATGGAGTATAGGGAGCGTCCGTTGAAAGAGCGCGACAGACACGCAAAATATTGCGCACAAGCATGCTCCAGTATAACAGGTTTCTCTGTAATAAGTAGACGAGGTTATCCAGGTTATCAGAGTAAATGTTACTAAGTACAATTTCGCTCCGGAGGTCCCTTCCAAGTGCACGTGATTTATTACTTGCGCATATTTGATTGTGAGGACATTGCCATGCATGCTCTAGTTAACGTGGGCACGCATCTTATCATCATCTAATCTTAGACGACGATACGGGAGTTGTGAACATTGAACGGGTTTCTTAATCCCTCCAAAGTTTTATGGCAAAATCATTTAAACAATGCAATCATGCAATCAGGCAGCAGACTCCCAAAATATTCACCTGACTACTTTTCATTTCGGACTTGCAAACCAGATTGTACGGTAGGCCTTGCTTCAACCCGCTCTGTCCATGCCTGTTTATAATCATTAACAAAGGCCTTCCCATCAAAGAAAGCTCTTTGCCTTGACATTCGGCCATTGATCTAGGATTCAATGCCAGTAAACACGTGGCCTTTAGCCCTGTTATCGTCATTCAGCAACTTTATAATGCGACATGTCTCGGAACGTGAAGACTCGCCAAGGGAACGTCTTGATGTCAGCAATGCTGTATCTTCCTTCACCAGATCCAGAAAGCCATTCTAGATTCATCAAGCACATATCCAGTACGCTGTATAGCCATTTTATTTCCTCCAGATATCCTAGTTGAGTTATATTGGTCAGTTGTCGTTGGAACCCAGGAGAGGATTAATGTTTGCGTTTCTTGGCGTAAGGGACATCCTCTGGCGCGAAGCGACTGAAATGATTGACTAATCAATGGTGTGGGCATAATATCCTACACAATATGTCTTTTCAGCGTACATTGTCCTTGCATTGAGCCTACGCCACCATGCTATATGAAAGGTGCCTGTTAGTACACCTCACAATTAAAATTGACAGCCAAGGCATACAGCGAAAAAGGTCCATTGCAGCATTTCGCTGTAATCGTTCGGTTCTGTTGCAAGATTGAACCAAAACTTATAGTCGGTGTCATAATGTTGTGCGAGGTAAAGTAAGATGGCCGCTGTCTCGAACACGTAGAAATCGTCACGCGAACGATCCACGACCGCGGGAATACACCCGTTGGGATTAATCCTTAAAAACCAGGGTTCCTGTAATATAAAGCTGCGTCAGCACTTGTTGTGGCACTGACATCAGAAGTCGAGGGCACCTTTTGTATATTATTCTGTAGTCAATCTTCTACAGAAGGCAGTAAAAAAAAAGGAAGTACCATCAAAACCCGGCGCAATACATTGGCTGACAGTTGAGAGTCTTATTCGTAGTCAACCATTGAATAAGCTGCCTTTAGCTCCTCCAGAAACACCGAAGTTTGGAGTCCATTTGGATTCGGAGCCGTGTATAGTGTAATGGATTTTGTAGAGGTGACATGATAGAGAATTGGATGGAAGAACAGTTAGATTTATTCAACAAAGAAAGCGTAGCACAACCTTTATACTTCAGCGAAGAAGACAGTAGCATCATACAACTTACATATTATTTAAATACGTAAGACGATCAAGACATGGATTGCTCAGCAAGTCGCAAATACAAGAACCCCGAACGGCTAGTGGCGGCAATTGTTCAGTAAATCCAAGCCCGCAGGCGCACCATCCGTTATCGGATACTGGTTGGATATGATTGATTCATCAGACGATATCAAATATCACAGAACCCACACGGATAACGGCAAAGAACAGCTTAGGTGATAGATAGCCAACCGTTCGCTCCTTCCGTTCCCGAAGAGACCGGCGCCGAGCAAAAACGGCAATCCATTCCAGTAATTCCGAGTCATCCCACAGCAGTGAAGTTGGTATCTGGATGGGACCAGTCAATACTGAGTGAGAATCGAATAGCCACACTACCATGATTCTACCACTCACAGACGTTCCGTGTAATCAGTTAATCGTGCTGGGGTTGAACCAGCATCAAATATTGGTGAAGATGGGCCAGGGGTGATTCAATTTGGACTTGATTCCGTCGGTGCTGGTGTCGTGTTACTCTTCGGAGTATATTCGAACTGAGACCCCACGATATTCCCTCTAAACCGTTTCCTCATGTCCAACTACAGCATTTTTAAGCAATAACGGGCGTAGTAGCAACGTTTTGACGCACCATGCCCCGTTTGCACTCGAACGTTGCCTTCCGCAGTGACTGGCATTCCTCTGGCAGCTCGCTATGGTGGTTCTTGAGACAGTCGGATGGCAGATTGCCTTGCTTCATAACGCAGTCCGAGTGCATTAAGCAATCCTTGAGCGCCATAATAAGGTTTTGACAGGAAGAAGCCATGCCGGATATCAAGAACACCCAGAGAATATTGTACAGGTTGACGTTTGAACGTTGTAGACGATGCTAATGTTGGAGGAAAAGGGCCACGTGCTACTTCGGCCCAGTCGGAACCTTGACCCAAACGCTGCCTCATAACTCTTCAAAACCGACTTCTCCCATGCCACCACCGTTCCTGCGCTCGCTGCTTCGAACAACCCCCACGTTGGCTCCTGTCACTCACCGAGGAGTGCTTTCCATTACGGGCTCTCAGGCATCCGAGTTTCTCAACGGTCTTATTGCCGCCTCCGTTCGCGAACCAGTACAAGGCCCCCTCTTCTCTGCGTTCTTACATGCCCAGGCACGCAGTTTCGTCCTCACATCGGTGCCTCTCAATTAAAGGCTCTTATACAGGGAAGAATCCTGTATGATATCTTCTTATATACAAATAATATCGATGCCCAGCGCGGCTTTCTCCTCGAATACGATACGCGTCCCTCAGAGGCACCTCCCCTGTTATCTTACATGAAGCGGCATGTCCTGCGATCCAAAGTGAAAATCAGAGATGCATCAGACCAATATGATGTTTGGGCAGCATGGGGTTCACCGAAAGATCATGACTGGGAAACCAAGAGACACTGGACTTGGGCTTCAAGTGGTGCCGTCGAGCCAAAGTGGGATAACACAAGTCAGTGGCCGTGGGGCACAGAAGACCGCGTCATTCGGGACAGGCGGGCTGTGGGACTGGGCCGCAGATTGCTAGTACGAAAAGGCGACCGTCGTGAATACTTTTGTCTATTTTTCTCTGGGAGCATTCTAACATACGCCCTCTTCTTCCCTTTAGCTTTTGACGCCTCAACGCATGATATTGTATCACCCGATGCATACCTGCTCCATCGAATCCTTCATGGTGTTCCGGAAGGCTGCACTGAAATTATGCCAATGCAGGCCTTTCCAATGGACTCGAATCTGGATGCTATGGGAGGATGTAAGTGCATAAGTTTTCATATTCAAATATGATGGCTTACATGTACTTTTAGTGGATTTCCGGAAAGGCTGCTACGTAGGGCAAGAGCTCACTGTGCGAACATATCACACTGGAGTAGTACGGAAACGCATCATGCCTGTGACGATATCCAAACAAAACGAGTTCGTGTTCATATTCTATTACCGCCAACCAGTTGCTCACGATGTCATCTAGTCCTCAGGAAGATTGGGAAGCTCCCTCTGAAATATTCCCTCCTGGTCTGGAAATACGGCCATCCGTAGTTGGAGGCGTCACTGCTGAGCGACCTATTCCTCGGCCTCGTGGGACAGGGAAGCTTTTGAACTCTACGCATGGCGTAGGGCTAGCGCTTCTACGACTTGAGCATGAGGCAGGAGTCCGGAAAGGCAACATTAAACTTGACGTTGAAGTACAACAAGGGGATACAAAGCAAGCATGGACGGTTTCGCCCTGGTTCCCTGATTGGTGGCCTCAAATGGACGATTCTACAACGGAGTAAATACCCTCGGGGTCAGACATACGTAGATAGACTAGATCCCCCCTACGAAGAATATGCCGGCCTCATGCTGATAACATGCTTGACTTCTCCTAGACTTCTCTTGCACCTAACTGGAAGGAAGTCATTTCTTTATATTATCAAATTACGGTCCAGGACACACGATCAGGTATCCATGCGAGCTTATATCAGACGATCTTGGAGGACACCTTACAGGGCCTCCTGCACTGACGAACTTCGTTCTTCAATCGAAGAATATTTGGTGCCGCGTCTAGAAAGAAATTACTCCTTGAAATCGCCCAAAGCTTGTTCACTTATAACCCTTTGTCGGCGACTGATCGTGCTTGGGAGTTATACACGGAAAACTGTTGCGGCGCAAATCGATTCTCGGTGGCTGCAGATGACAATACTCCTATTTTCTCTGCGACGATGAATTAATATATTTGAAGAGGGGCATAGGAAACATAATGAAGAACTTAGAGGAGTCTGGGCTGGAAGATGGAATCCTTGAGGATGGCGTGGAACCTGTCTCATGCGATGCAAGCTACGAGGAAGCGGACGATGTACGTTTTCCAGCAATTCTGACAAGTACATATGTTCACAGCCGCGTACAATCACCTCTCTGGCCCGTATTTGCTCGCTGGTAATATGTCCGGTCTATGCCGATGTCTACTTCGCCTATCACTGCCGTACCAGAATGGAGTCGATCGAGTCATCATACAAGCTTGGCTACAAGACATACAATCGTCCTGCCGCTTCTGATTGTGCAAACCCCAGTTTACTGTCAAGGATCAGAAGTAGAAGGCTTGAGGGTACATATAATAGCGGAGAATAACGACCAATTGCATATGGATTCTATGATGACGAAAGCTACAGTTATCGACACTGGAAAAGGTTAGAAGTAGCTTCGTTCAAGATGAATGTGGACGAAGTTCTGGATGTCTATAACGCATTGTGGGGCCCGTTGGAAGACCCTCCATGTGATGCTAATGAGGACAAGAGAGATCGGCGACGCGTCCTCGTGCGCGCTGTTCGCACTCTCCTAGGCGCTATTAGAATTGATTATGAGATTGCGTGTGATGACAGCGAGGAAGACGATGCCCCAAGGGAGTGGATGCTAGAAGGACTCTCGGATCGCTGGTTCGCCAGGGAAGTTAGGAAGGCATGTGTATTCCAGCTGAACAGATATCCAGAAGAGGAGATGAAGGGACGTGAAGAGAGGAAAGAAATGATGGAGTCGGATGATGAAGAAATGTATGGCAGTGATACGGAAGATGACTGCCGGGGAACGACAAATGTCTGCATGCAGTGTTCCAATGACATATTTTGCTAGTGGGACGTGAATATCCTTACATGTATGAAGGAAAAACGAAGACAGACAATGGCTGCAATCTTAACCAAGGAGAGTAGGTTGGACATTGTTAATGTTCAGGATAATTCTCCACATATCTCTAGATCAGGCTTTCCGCGAGAGACGCCGGAAACGCTGGTACGTTCAGTTGGAGTTACTTGGAAACTGGTAGTGGTTCTTTATTACGTTAACGCAAATTTGATCGTCAGAAACAGCAACAAGAATTACAGAGAAATTTTACCTTCAATAATCACGGAGGTATAAACGTATTCACCATCGTGACTGACTGAAACATGAATCTTGCCAATCTTTTCCTTTTCTTGCTCATAGATTGGGTAATAAATAAGGCGGGGTTTCTCGCCTCGGTCGAGCCCATGGTATGTCAGCTCTTTCCACGTTGGCTTCACAGTGGGATACATGGCTTTATACGCGGCTTCCTTTACTCCCCAGCTGAATTTATGTCAGTATTATTTAAAGACGCAAACGGCGCCGATACAGCTACATACCGGACGGCAAGGAAGCGGAGACGCTCTGCAGTGCTTGCTTTCGACAGAGAATGCCATTGTAGCCGTTCTTGGGGACTGAGGATGCGAGAAGCGAAGCGCGCGGGATTCCTACGGTCTAAAAGTGCAGCAATACGGGGAACATGAACAAGGTCGACGCCAATTCCAAGGATGGACATGAATCTGCCACCGACTTACGGCGAGGGCTGAAGCGATTTATTTGGATTGGAGGATGCTGCCAAACTGCATTGATATCTAGACTCGTTCAACAGAGCCACCACGGCGCAAGTAATTTTCATCTGGACTCTTGAAGTAACAACGTCGACGGTTGAGCAAATTTAGTCTCGTCTCGTCTTTCAAGCTTATTACGTTTTCAATGTCTGTGTCTGTTACCTACATAGCAGCTTCGACCAGCCGATTCACGCATGCTGCTGACATCTCCCGCGATTCGCTCGTTGCTCTGGGTTCGGGAAAGCTCGTGGCTTTGTGGGACATCGATGTAAGCATCCTCAATTTTGATTTCATTAGAATACTTAAGCAATTAATATAGGACGAGGACGATGCTGGGGTACTAGAAACCTTGACCTCTCATGAGGGTTTGGTGACCGGTGTGCGGTTCATTTCCGAAAATGCTTTTGTGTCCACAGACGATAAGGGTGTACTATTATGCTGGAGGAAGTTTGAATTTCAGGCATGCACGCCTCGTATGGCTCGCATCAGGATGTCTAATGAAAGTGATATTATTTTAGTGGAAACGTACTGGAAGTGTTCAAGCTCACACTGCTGCTATTTCTACTCTGTGTGTATATGACGGCTGCATCATAACGGGCTCTTCGGATGCCCTTGTCAAGGTCTGGAAGCTAGACTTGGGAAACGAAACAGGCATGAACGACTGCTAGACTGCTTCCCTGCTATGAAAATAACGCCTGAATAGATCAGTTTAAAGAAGAGCAAACTATCACGTTACGGGGAAGGTATCCTCTTGCAGTCGCTCTTGCATATCTTCCTCAGACAAAAGGTTGCTGCGCTTATTCCATACTTGACATAATCTGTTGATTTCTTTTGTGATAGTCTCTGTTCTTGCTATTTCAGGTACAGACACGAATGTGCAGCTGTGGCTTCGATCGGACGGCACCGTAAGCATGTTTCATTTCGAGATAAAAAAGATGCACTGAAACACGACAGTTTGTTCAATCTGCAGTGCTTGCTGGGCATGAAGATTGGATCCGCGGTCTTGCATTCCAAGCACCTTCCACCGAAGACCAGCCTCTCATCTTGGCCTCTGGCTCCCAAGATGCTACAATCCGGCTATGGAACATTGAGTCCTGGCAACAACAAAATTCTGCTTCACGAGAGCAGCCAACCGAAGGGCTAAGCGATGAACTACTCGATGCATTTGAAGCGTCTTTGGCCGACGTAGGTGATGCTGAGGAAGGAGGACGGCAAATATCTTTGAAGCGGCATATTCTAACGGTAAAGTCGGACACCGGAAGGTACCATCTCCATTTATTAGTGCATTTTTTTTAGTTTGCTGACAACAACGGAAAGTCCGCAGCAATTTTCTGTCACTTTTGACGCGCTTCTTGTGGGCCATGAAGCAGGAGTCACTTCCCTCTCTTGGCGTACCATCTCATCATCGATATCAACTCCTACCTTACTGTCTACATCCACCGATTCATCTTTGATTCTGTGGTCACCTTCTGAAGTTCCCACCGCGCCCAAAGACGGTTCAGCATCCATCTGGATTAATCGGCAACGTTTTGGTGACATTGGTGGACAACGATTGGGAGGATTCGTCGGGGGCTTGTGGGGTCGTGCAGGAAGTGAAGCAATGGCATGGGGCTGGGCAGGTGGTTGGAGGCGGTGGCATTGCAAAGATACGAACGTCGACGCTTTTACTGAAGCATGGGTTGAAATTGGCGCCATTTCAGGACACAGTGGACCTGTTCGAGGCTTGGACTGGAGTCCCGAGGGCGAGTATCTCATCTCCGCAGGGTATGTTCTCGTGTTTACTGCATTTGAGTTTCCCTCAGCTTCTTGTTAGTCTGGATCAAACTACGCGGGTCCATGGCCCTACTACTCAGAAGGAGGGACGGTCCTCGTGGCATGAGATCAGCAGGCCTCAAGTTCACGGTTATGATCTCCTGGATGTAGCATTCATAGATCCTCTAAGGTTCGCAAGCATTGCAGATGAGAAGGTTACTCGTGTATTTGAGGCTCCGCAGAGTTTTGTGGGTCTAGTCGATGCGTTAGGTATCGCCCATTTCGCGGAAAGCAAGGTAACACCCCTTGTTTTTGTCCCTCTCTTTTCATCATATTCTAACTGGAATACGTAGCATATACGACCAGCAGCTGCCAGTCTTCCTCCTCTAGGGCTGTCAAACAAAGCTGTTTCGGAAGGTGACTGAATCACTGAAATACTTCGCAATATAGATCATAACCATTCCATTTGTTTAGATGCAACCCAAGGAAGTGCCGTAGATCTGAATCTTTCTAGACGACCATTGGAAGGCGAACTTGCTTCATCGACTCTCTGGCCAGAAACTGAGAAGGTCTTCGGCCACGGATATGAAGTACGTGGTACTAATCTCCCCGGTTTATGTGGCCCTTATTATATTGCAGTCCATGACCCTCGGAGTATCGAAATCTCGAAAATTAATGGCTACGGCCTGCAAAGCCACCTCTGCAGAGCACGCAGTTCTTCGTGTCTATGATACGGAGGGATATCGGCTTGTTGGCCAGCCCTTGCAGGGGCATTCCTTGACAGTCACTAGAATCGCATTCAGCCCTGACGACAAGCTGATATTGTCGGTATCAAGAGACAGATCTTGGAGAATCTTCGAAGTCCAAGAAGACGGAGGTGGGGAATAGGTTCCCTTTCCATGTTACTGGGACTGACGATGGAGTCAAGGATACTATCCTGTTGCTTCTGATAAGAGCCACGGTCGAATCATCTGGGATGGCGCTTGGTCTGCTGAAGGAGATGTTTTTGCAACTGCCTCTCGAGATAAAACAGTCAAAATATGGAGACGAGAAACAGGAAATAATTGGACCAGTATTACTACTATAAAGACAAAGGCGCCTGCAACGGCTGTAGCGTTCTCCACAGCAGATTCCAGCAATAGGCAAGTCAATGACTCTTCATTCTGCGAAGTGCAAATTTAACCTAGGCGTGCAGACGGCAACTCGCCATAGGACTTGAAAATGGGGAAGTCCTGATTTATTCCGGGTTGTCTACTTTGCCTGGAGAATGGAAGTCCGAGCTCACCATAAATTCTGCGTACGTTACCCTTCCCTTGTCACTAAAAGAGCTGAGATAGAGACCTTTCTCAGAATCGCACATATCGACCACATACATCGACTCGCCTGGCGTCCGACAACTGACGGAAGAAGAGAGCTGGCCAGTTGTAGTGAAGATGGTACACTGAAGATACTGATTGTTCAACTGGCTACGGATTAGAGAATTCCAACAAGTTAAAAGTAATGAAATGAAATCTGCTATACAGTGTGTATGGGAAAAGGATTTGACTACACCGGAAAGTACTTGATAAAGACACAGCTTTGGGTTAGAGACAATGGGGGGTCGTATAAGGGTATAGGACACCAATCTGGAAAGTGCGGTAATAGAAACAGTGAGGCAATAGACAGGAAAGACATGGGATGTGCAATAGGGATACAAGAACGCGTTAGGTCGTCACTTAAACAATATCACGGAGGCTCATGGGAACTTCGGGCTGGAGAAGAAGTGAGTGAGTGATGATCGTAAATAAGCATCACAAACTTACGCATTTGATCCTGCCAATGCCAAACGATTAACAAAAAAGTTCATGAAATGATTGCAGTCAACTCACTTGTAAAAACATTCTATAGACCTCAACATTTCAACGTCACCGCCGGTAGCCGTCACAAAATTGACGATGATACCAGCACGGGAATAGTTTGAAGCTATGGCGGGGGCCACACTGAAGGAACAATGATTAGGTCAACGAGAGTGAGACGAGTCGTCACAGCGAGTAACCCACCGATGAGCATATTCTTCGACAGCTTTGGGAAGATCTAGAAAGAGTGTCAGTAAGTGCTTGGATGTATATTGACGGAGAACAAACCATAATTAATAATGAGAGGAATCTGCGACACTTCGGGAGATTTGACTGGAACATCATAGACGACGAGAACTTTAGTGCTCGGCTGTCGCATGATAACGGCCGATGAGTTCCTGAATTTATTCAAGGCGGCCAGCTTTGTCCCAGCATTCATGTCGCCATGCTATAATACCTTTATGTTAACAATATGAATCGCGAAAAGTTTCATAGACTTACAAGCGGAATAGCTTCGAGTCCGCGGCTCGCCAACTTGTAGACAACTGAGTCAAGAGCGGTCATTCCTCCTACATGGACAATAGCTTGATTTACGTCGACATCGTCAAATAAGTCAGCAAGTGCATCAAGTTTCCACTCCCGAGCCTGGGCAGTTTCAGCACTAGATGCGCCTCTACCAGAACCAATGATGCCTAAACCGCCTCCTGCAGTAAGAGGTTCGGGGCGTGAACCTGCAGTGAAGGCCAGATATAAGTAGAATTGGCGTAAACCCCGAGAACCTTGGCTGGCTTCTGGGTTAGCAACACCGCCATCGCGTCGCACGAGCACACGAACAGGTTCACGCAGGTGGATAGCTGAAGCCAAGTTGAGAACATCTTGAGGAACGGTATTAGAAAATAAGGCAGTCTGGCGCTCTATTAATTGAGCAGAACCAGTACCATTGGTATCGGATGGGTTGGGGGATGGGGAGACAGCAGAGAACCTCCTAGCAGGGTTCTGGAAAGGGGATACAGCGGTGTTGTTGTCGAAGGGTGAGGTAAATTGAGGAATTGGACCAGGGGTAGTACTAGTGCTGGGTGTCACAGTTCCAAGAGGACGAGACCGAGGAGGAGGAAGTAGTTTTACAATATTGAACACAAATTCATGAAGATTGCGGGCGAGTAACTGATCAACTTCATCGAGAACAAGGAAACGAACTTCGGAGCCCATAAGACCTCCTGGACTAGTGAAGAGCGCATGGAGTTTCTGAGGAGTTCCGCATATGATGTGAGGCATATTTTGCTGAAGAAGACGTAATTCTTGAGTGAGGTCACTGTTGCTTGTGGTAGTGCCAACACCAAGAGCCGATCTGACGCCAATAGGACCACCTAAATCTCGGATCATGCGCTGGGCTTGAGTGGCCTGGTCCACAGTAGTAGATACCAGAATGACAACAGGCCCACGGCGAACAGGAAGATTGGTCACCGCTACTTGGATTGCAGGTATCACATAGGCAGCAATACGCTCTTGCGTAGGCGGAGCCTGAGCAATGATATCTGCACCACGCAGGAGGAACGGCAGGGCCCTCTGCTGTATTTTGTTTGGGGGACCAACACTGAAGATAGAAGTGATCAGGGGGGGAACAGAGAATAGAGTCCAGCATTGCATACCCGAATTTGGTAAGGGACCGCAGAAGTTCCGGCGCAATACTTAGCTGTTCCCACTTCGAGATTATCGGACCAGAATCACGGGAACCTGCGCCCCAGGTCTCGGCTTCCAAACCCTAATAGATAATGAGCAGGATGAATTAGTCATTGTGAAATAACCTACAGCAGTGGAGTCTCGGTGGTTGAGAATCGAAGAAGGACGTCGCTTGTTATCGCGGACCATTGGCTCTTGCCGTCCAAGGTTAGGGTCGGAGGTACGCAGGGGAAGGTCTAGATTTCCGGTAGACCATGTTCGCAGTGGTGGTTGGCGCGGAGAAGGCCTCAAGTCAGGACGAGCGCCCAATCCATGCGCGATAAAACCAGAGCTACTGCTCATTGAAACAGGAGATAGCAGCTGGTTAGGAGCAATTTCGGCCTGTGCCGAGTTTAAGCTGATGACAGAGTTGTTGCGGGCATCAGTGTGCGACGACTGGATTTGCTGAGTCTGGATAGCAAGCAACTGTCCTACTGATGAGGTTAGGGTGTTCAAACGTTGCGAGATCGAACTAATATCATCCGTCGGAGGTCGTTGGTTGGGCGCAATGTTGGCTATGGATGCGCGAGGATTGACAGAAAGGCTGGCAGGATAGCCATGGCCATTCGCATTCGGGGCGAAAGGATCCTTGAACTCTGGCTGGGAGCTCGAGCCAAGAGCGCGTTCCACCAAAAGATTGACCTTGTGATGCATCTCGGATAGATCGTTCTGTATCTCGCGATTAGACTGCTCGCACCGGATTAGACGGTCAAGAAGTTCCTGCATTGCCGGCGAAGCTTTAAGCTGCAAATCAAAGCTCTGGAGGTGCTGATCCGTGTTTGAAGTGAAGTGGCTCCCAGAGTCCAAGGAGGAGACCGGAGAGGCGGATGTGAATCCGCTAGTGAACGATGAACTGCGGTTGACTGCTACTGGCGGTGTGGACATATGCTCGCGTCCTTGTTGTTGCAAAGAGAAGAAGGAAGCGCCCGGAGTCTGCGTGCCGCCATTGCCAGCGATTCCAGGGGTATCTTGGTTATCCTCTCCCTCTGGTAGGGTGTCTAGAGAGCCCACCATGCTCCCTTCCCGGGGGGTCCGAGTCTCTAAAACCGGAAAGGGCCTTCCCGCCTCTCCTTGCCGCTGAGTCGGTGATCGCGCGTCGCCCGGATCCGGGGCAGGTGACGACTGATGTCTCGGCGCTACGTCCCGTCTCTCCTGTGGGGGACTAGGAGACGACTTGACAGAGCGGAACTCCGATGGAGAGATGGACAACGAAGACATAGAGCTGCGATCTTGCTCTCGCAGCCTGTGATGCCCAAACCCAATGCTACCACCTTCGTCTTCGCTGCCACGAATGCCCCCGGGGAAAAAGGGCATGGAGGCAGGGTTCAAAGCTGCGCTCCGCGCCATGGTGGAAGTATACAGGTAGCAGCTGGTCGTCAACAGGCGAAATGGCGAAAGACTCTGGAGTGATATGGGATATGAGATCGTTAGTAAGCTTGACAGTTGGCGACGGCGACAGGAGTCGACGAGGCGCAGACAAGTGGCTGTTCTTACCTTTGGCGGTCGTGGTGTGTGTGTAGTTAGGCAGATTCCATGCAAGGCGACGCTAGTGTCGTGACGAGACCAACGGGGAGTTGGCTGGCAGCGACTCCGGCAGCGACTGCTTATGGCTAAGGAGGACTCCGACGGAGAATGGTTGCCTTTGGATATCAAGTTTGATGGGACCCCGTGCCTCCTAACAAACGCCCCATTATTATTATAGTTACTGCATCATTCGTCTATCTGGCTTAGGACGCTTGATGCGCGCTTCATAAATCATAACCATAGGGTCATATTGGGCATGTGCATATTCTTAACTATCGCTGCAAAAATACCAGTGCTAAAAAGAGAGTGGGGCAACTGCTACAGTGAGTGCTATGTGTTGTACAATTAGAGGAATGCCAGTCTCCTTATTCCTGCCTATAGTTACAGAACGGATTTCCCGAATGAATAGTTAAAGATACGATGGCGGTCGCTCACTGGGACATTCGGATCAATGAAGCTCTCGGTAGGGTGCTGGTAAACATTACTGCCTTGACAAGTCAGATCGACGCGAGAGGATGAGCTAGATCATACACACCGCTTGTTAGGGCTTATCAAGGGCTTCTTGCCCATCTTTTCTCGCTTCTTTGCCTCCAGCTTCTCGCGATACTCTGAGAAATGGTCAGTATACAGTAGACATTAAATACACAACGAGCGGCTTACCTTCGATACATTCTACGGCCTCGGGAAGGCCAGCAGGACTTAAGCACACCTGGAGATGTAGCGTTAGAAGCACTAAGGGTAGATGGAGAATAAAATGCTTACCACCAGTTCACATCCACTCAGTACTCGGTTATTCATTTTAAAGGCCCTTTTTACTGCACTTGGGCAGGTGAATTCGACAGTAGCATATTGTCGATCCCGTGGAGCGCGCATTGAAAGCGGCAATTCGGCCCCAACACTGACACCTTCCCCTCGACTGCAACGGCGGGTAATCCTAATAACGGAGTCCCCGCACCAATATTTGACAAAATTTTCCAAGTGACCATTGCTAGTAGATGGGTTGATCTAATAATAGCATATTAACGACACAGCAGAATTACTTGAATGCGTTGAAGAACATACGTTACCGATGAATACATAATGCGACTGCGACCGTCCATTAATCTTGACTCCTGACTGTTCGGTTACGGGTACGGCTTTCTTGTCGGCTTTCTTCCGTGAGTTGGATATGTCTTTATGTTTCGTAGCTCGTTTAGCATGATTCATGCGTTTCTGCGGCTTATTGACTTTGTAGAAAGAACCACGCTGGAGTCCGTGTCAGAAAGTCGCTAATGGAAACATAAATAGCAGACTCTTACCTTGCTTCCAGAAGTAGAGGGGGCATTGAAGTTTATAAGCATGGTGGCAGTAGATGTGCCCTAAGCGCAGAAAGGTGAGAAGTTGGATGATATTTTGTAGTCGCAACCTCGCTTTTAACTCGAGCACCTAGTCAAAGCTAACCGCCGCTTTGACCTGTAACAGGTTGGACATCATGGCCAACTTAGATACGAGCTTTGACTGATTACTCGCGTAACTGCAGAGAAGGACAATGATATGGTCATTGCACAAAAGCAGCGAGGGCCACTGAAGAGTTGGTGGTTGGTTCGCGGGTCAAGAATATTCATGGTTATCATTGTCATTGTCCAAGGAGGAAAATTCGCACGGCACGTGCTCGCGTCGAACTCTGCTTGAGCGGTCGCGGCGATTAATTTCACCTCCTCCCCACTTCAACATGATTTCGGAATATACCAAAGCGTACAGAAGCGTGCTAAGAGAGCTCAGGAAATCGGTGGGCATTAGCGCTTTGACGTTATGGATATTGAATTAATTTCGGCTTGACTTCAGACTGCTGCGTCGCGCAAGGTCAGCTCGGTGGTGACTGGGAACCTCCGGTCGATTGTGGAGAAGTCGCGGCAGGCACAGGACAGACATGGGCTGCAGGCGGTAGAGGATGCGGCATTATTCATTCGGTCTCAGCGAGAGCACAAGGTGAGCAGCGTGACGAGGACAATGGTGGGCGTGGCTGACTGGAATAGGTGCTGCTCGACCGGTACAACCCGCTGCACGATCTGACAGCGGAGGAGCGCATCAAGGCGACTGCACGACGAGTGGGACTGGACATGCCGATAGAGCACCAAGGATGAAGGCATTGGTTAAAGGGAATAGACTGTTTGAGAGTCGAGGCTGCTCGTCTACTACCACAAAGTACTAATTTGCAAACAGACCATAACATGACTAGATATTTTCATCTGACTCGCATGCTCCCTCTCCGCCAGGCCCTCGCTCGATTTATGACTTTCTCCACCAAGGTCCTTAAATGTGACCCTGCCGCCATCTCTTTTCCCCCGTCCTCAGATCGTCCCCTCATCTCCTGCCAGCACACCGCCGACGCCCTCGACACTGCTGCACACCATCTCCGCGACCTCCACCACACTGTTGTCTTCCCCACCGAGACTGTCTATGGCCTCGGCGCCCTCGCTCTCAATCACGATGCCGCATCCAAGATATTCTCCACCAAGGGTCGTCCGCCCGACAACCCACTCATCATCCATGTCTCATCCATCTCCATGCTACGCTCCTTACTTCCCCCCGGCTACTCTCTCTCACCTGCGTACCAGGCTCTCATGAAGCATTTTTGGCCGGGCCCTCTTACACTCCTATTTCCAAGGAATGCAGACATCATCCCACCCATCATCTCCGCCAACCAGCCCACCGTCGCCATACGAATGCCATCCCATCCTGTCGCACGTGCTTTGATTACAGTTACCGATGCGCCTCTCGCTGCTCCAAGTGCCAATACCTCCGGGAAACCTAGCCCTACACGCGCTGAGCACGTCCAGCGTGACCTTGATGGCAAAGTCGCGCTCATTCTTGATGGTGACGCATGTGGTGTTGGCCTGGAAAGCACCGTTGTCGATGGTCTTAATAAGGATGGCAATATCCGCGTGCTCAGACCTGGTGGGATTACTGTGGAAGATATCGAACGAGTCCTTGTCCAGGAGTTACATGATTCTGAACTGATACCCAAGGTACTGGTCCATCGCCGTGATTTCAAAGACGATGCGATCGAGCAAGCGCCGACAACTCCTGGCATGAAGTATCGCCATTATTCGCCTTCTGTTCCTGTCACTCTCCTTTGCACCGTATCGCAGCCTCCTGACCATGAGCTCCCGATTTCGGTCGATTCCTTCGTAAACCAGCTCAATGACGAAGCGTCTAGCTCAAAGCCATTGAAAGTTGGTGTTATGGCACCCGAGGATTCGAGATTGTGGGAGCGTATTTCATCTAGTACAGATTTCGAATGGCAGCGCTATAATCTAGGACGGATTGAGGATCCAGCAGCAACGGCACATTTACTTTTCGATGGGCTATTGACGCTAGAACAGGCAGGGGTCGACTTGATTCTGATTGAGGAGATAAAAGAGAGTAGAGAGGGTCTAGCCGTGATGAATCGAGTACGGAAAGCGGCTGGAGAGTTACGATGGATCAAACTAGATTAGACAAGGTGTGTCGCGTCGATCTGCATGCAGTTGTGTTCGACGGTCTTGATGCACCGATGCCATCCAAGCCTTAGACTTCAGAAATATAATGGATATATCAATTATAGTGACTTCCCTCTTCACCCTTTCATCTTGCGATTACTGTATTGAAGCGCGTCAAAAGAGTCAGTTACCCAACAATGCATAACACTCCCATCTCATCATCGATTCCAGGCCACGCTGTAAAGACCTTCACAGATAGCACTTTGAAGGGGAGTCCCTGCATGAATTGCACTGTTACTGAACACGAGTCAGCCTCAAGGCAAGAGCAATGCCTCATGTTCGATATGTGCTCATGTTCATCAGCCTCGTGTTAGACGCTCTTGTGAGGCTGAAAATGTCTACAGCTTTGACTGCATTGTGTATATAGGCCGCCATTCTCTTCAAAACGATCAGACAGCGTTCAGTGGCATCCCCGCATCTCGATTTTGCTATTTAACCTCTTCCGCCACTTACGCTGCTCACAATATGCAGATCCTCCCATTCCCCTCCCCCTAGTCATTTACTGTCCCGCTTCCCCTTCCTTTGTCGCTCTGCCGGCATCGGACCTATGGCAGATGGAGCGCACTGGCATGCTGTGATTTTTGGTCGCATCTTCCCGTTTTCACGGTCATGTGACGAGAACATAGCAAGGAATGGCTCGTTCTGGCGTCGGTTTCCAAAGTTGGGAATTGGTGGGTCGGTACTGCCCTTGACTCCCTTTAAGCACTCCGTGCAACGTTCACTTCCTTATTCCTTTCAAGCGGTCAGAATTTCTTTTCTAACTTGCCTCGCGGCCTCCTTACACTGTCATATTGGCTTTTACATTTTGCCTCGTTTTGATAAGAACATAGGGCGCGCTGCGCTCTCCTGCTCCAGCGTCGGGCACTCCACATTTAAAAGGAAAAGCGCGTCTTTGCATTCGAACCGTCTTCTTTACACCCTCTCACGATCAACTCCTCGAGACACACCTTACTTCTCCAAATCGCATAAAAATGGCCTCAACACCTCGTAAGCATTTTCTTTGACAGACCTGAATTCTCTTTAATGGTTTTAATCATCTAGCTCCTACCGTTATCAAACAAGAGGAACAACCCCTCAACTTGTCATCTGCGCTCTATACTATCTCCCCTTCCACGCCTCCGTCTCAGGAAGACTGGATGCCTCGTACTGCCTGGAGCTATACGCAATTCACTGGTCTCTCATCCGTTATGCCACCAGCCTTTCCATATCTCCGACAAGTCCCTCTCGCTAGATCTCTTCGTACCCCTGAGCGAAATACCCCCATCGAAGAGTCCGATTTCTCTTCACCACTTTACGCGCCTTCGCTCCAGCCGTACCCTTTCCCAACCTCCCTTTCCCCTTTGAGTTCCCACCAGCAGGAGTCCTTCCGTCGCTCTCATGTTCCCCGCCCCCCTAACGCCTTTATGCTCTTTCGCTCCGACTTCTTGAAGCGTGGCATCATCCCTTCCCATGTCGAGCGCCGCCAGCAAAACCTCAGTCGCATCGCAGGGGAGGTCTGGAACCTCATGCCGGCGGACGAGAAGGCGAAATGGCACACACAAGCCGCGGAAGTGCTCCTGGAACACCAAACGAAGAACCCCGACTACAAGTTCACCCCGGCACCGCGGGGATCGCGTCGCGGGAAGGGTAAGGGCCGTTGCGAGTCTGACCAGACTGGCGATGATAGGATTCGGGAGATCCGCGAGAAGTACGCGCAGATGCCTGGGCCTGCCGCTGCGCCCACGCGTCGTCGCCGGAATCGGAGGCGCAAAGTCGAGCCGGATGCTGATGCGGACGGCAAACTCCTGTCTCTCTCTTACTCTTCCTCTGCACCCTGTTCGCCTTGTTCGCCACCTTCCTCGGGCTCTTTGACAACCAACGACGATCCCCAGTTACCTTTTTTCCCTCCGTATACTTTCCCGCAGGTGGTCGTTCCTCGGAGACCTTCTACTTCTCTAGGCTTTGCGAGGTCCTTTCCCTTCCCCGATGCCGATCAAAACTCCAATCGGGCGGGACTTAGCCTTATACGCCCTTCGTCGGTGGCTTCATCGGACACTGGTTTGACTACTTTTTTGCGCGATCTCGATATTGTGAGTTAGTTTTCATATCATCTTTTGTTGATCTTAGTGCTAACTGAGTCATTTTTCTCTTAGACACCCACAGTAGCCAACTTCGGAAGCATTTCAATGCCTACCACACCTGCAAGATCACCATGTCTCAGCCCAGGCCCTAGCCCATATTCCTTATCGTCTTCTAGTCCCGACCTCTGTGAAGGTCTTCGTGATGCAATCCCTTTCCATTCACTGAATGCTAATCCCTTTGAGTCGCCATCGCTGGTATCTCCTTTCATGGCCGACCAAGGTAATCAAAGCTACTCACTGAACGAGCACGATACATTCCTAGCATCCATCTACAGCGGGACGCACTACTCATTTTCACCAGAGTCCACTGAGAGCGCAGAGCTCTTGCCTTTTGATCGGGAGTATCTCCTTCCTTCCGTTGAACCAGGCTGGGATTGTGCCTCCATATTTAACGAGGCATCTAATACGGAGGTGACAAACGCATTGTAGTGATGGTATTGCGAGTGTCATTTATGACTAACATGATCATGACTTACAAGGATGACCGGATAGAACCTACTGTACTATATCTCTCGCATTGTTGTGTTCCTACTGTATTTTTACGCACCTCGATTATGTTTGTAATTCCGTTGTCACATATCTTCCAAATTTCTAATGTTTCTAGCTATGGAAAAAACCACTCCTCGATGGGAATATGAACGCAACTCTTCTCAACCTGATTTATACTCTATACATTCCATTTACTGCCGTGCACTATAGCTCGGAGTCCGTAGACGTGATCATCGATACCATCTCCTCTAATTTGGCATCCAACGCTTCCACGGCCTCTTTCAGCTGAGGATTATTAGACAATGCCATCACTGAGGATGGCAGATGATACATGACACTCGTCCCATTGCGGTCCTCTTTCTCGAGAACGAGTAGACGAGGTGGGATATTATAAGCTGCGCGTAGGTCATGCTTGAGAATCGTTTGAGCTACCAGAGGATTTCCTATCGTGTAAGTTATGGTAACTGGATGATCTACACCCAGGTAGGTGTTGAGCCACTTGTGGTGAGGATATTCCACAAAATATCTGCATAATCCGAATCAGTCCATGGAATGGAATGAGCGCGAATTCAAGCAAGACATCGCACAGAAACGTATGTGCTCCTTTGACGGTATTTACAATATGCTCGATCTCCGCCCTAGTCTTTGCGTTCCTGATCTGAGAAAAGATCTCTCCAGACTGCTGCTTGTTAACTACTATATCCAAACGCCTGATGACCTCGGTGTAGTGAAGTGAGGTCTCAAACGTGACGAGTTGGGCGGTGAACGCAGTAATAGTTTTCGACATAATGATGCACTGGTTATAAGGCCCAATGGGAGACAGAGACAGACCTAATTTCTCGAGACTAGTGCGTATAAGTACAAGAGAGCAGTGTCTCGGCGTTTGTAACGTTTGCTCGGCCTTAGTCACTGCTGCAGCCTGCAGGTCCCCGATGTTGAACCCTATGATCAGAAAGCCTGTCACTATGACGTGCAAATAAGGCGGCGCATTCCAATCTCTATGTATGTAGAGAAGGAGCTCTGATTAAGTTTATGGACGCTTCCAAGGGGCCTAGCGAGTTACTGGGAATAAGCATTCGAAGCCGCACTTTAACAAAACATGATTGCATCGGATGCAATATTTTGTTCAAATGGCCATGAAAAGCAGACCCCGATACGGCCAATCGCGTCCTTCCTGATTGAGCCCAAGTTGCCGAATGGCGATCAAAAGCTTTACCTGACCTCAACGTTATTTCTGCCCGCTAGGAAAACGAAACCACTCCCTCTTTGCTTTCTGCTTTTGCACTATATGCAATAAAATGACGGCTGGTATGAAGCGCAAGATTCTTACGGCAGATGATCTACTGCGGCGTCAGGAAGCACCACATTGGAAGCGGCTGAAGCTCACCCGCCATGCAAACCAGGAGACTGCTTTGGAGGACGACGATGCTGATGCATCGGAGACTGGAGATGAGGACGCATCGCTACGTCACTTGGAATGGATAGATTCTGAGGAGGAGGAGGAGGAGGAGGAAGAGGAAAATGACAAAGAGGAAGAGGAAAATGACAAAGAGGAAGAGGAAAATGACAAAGAGGAAGAGGAGGATAATGACTCCGGTGACGATGAGAACCTGGTCTCTGCTAATGACGCCCAAGCCGATGCTTCATCATCTAGTAGTGAAGAGTCCTGTTTACCGCGCACAATATCTGTGGAAGATCGGTTTGCTTCTTCAAGATTTAAAATAAAAGCCCCAGAGGTCCAAAAAGATGTGCCTAAATCAGCGCCATTGCCCGCTTCGTTTGCGTCTCTAGGTATATCCGCCCCCCTCCAAGTTGCCCTCACCAGGATGTCCATAAACATGCCTACCGAGGTGCAGGCAGCCTGCATACCACCCTTATTATCAGGCAAGTCTGCTTGATATCGTATGTTGGTCGTCTTCTGACCTTGCGTTTCAAAGGTAGAGATTGTGTAGGCAACGCAAAAACTGGTTCCGGAAAAACTATTGCGTTCGCATTGCCTATTCTACAAAGACTTTCTGTCGACCCGTATGGGATATTTGCGCTGGTACTTACTCCGACAAGGTTTGCATTGAATCCACCTTCCATTTCATTATGTTGAGCATTCTTTGTCACCAGAGAGCTAGCTTTTCAAATTTCGGAACAATTCAGCGTCTTAGGGGCCTCGCTGAACATCCGCACAGCCGTTGTTGTAGGAGGAATGGACATGATGGCGCAGGCTCTAGAACTTGGAAACCGGCCACATGTCGTTATCGCTACTCCTGGTCGAATGGTTGATCACCTGAGGAGTAGCAGTGGCGAATGGGATCTGTCGAGGGTGAAATTTCTGGTAAGTTGATATGGAATCTTTGCATCTCTGTTGTTAATCCTTTTCTTCAAGGTCTTGGATGAGGCAGATCGGCTGCTGACGCCGACATTCGCACCGGAGTTAGGACACTTGTTCAGTGTCTTACCAAAAGAACGGCAAACGTGTCTGTTCACTGCGACTTTAACTTCGTCTATCGAAGCATTAGCCAATGCACCCCCTAAATCTGGGAAGCAGAAACCTTTTATCTATCGGATGACAGAAGCGTGAGTTCTCCGCTATTGCAGGCTTTTTACGTTTCGTTTACCCCGTTATGCAGTGTCGAGACGGTCTCGACTCTGAAGCAACATTATATTCTGGTTCCTTCCCAGGTACGAGAAGCGTATCTGTACCATCTTCTCTGTCATCCACCGGAATCGACCGTCCATTTGCGTCGAGCGCCCCCTGAACCAGTGAAGCCATCACGGAAACCTGCGACAAAGTCTAGGTCGAGGAAGAAATCTGATGTCGATGAAGAACTAGAGCAGCCTCCACCCACGATTATATTCTGCGCTAAACCTCGAACGGCTGCATATCTCACACTGTTGCTGAAAACGCTCTCGATACGAAGTACAGCTCTTCACTCACGTCTGACTCAGCGAGAGCGGCTATCTTCATTGTCACTCTTCCGTGCTTCTGTGGTCCCCGTATTAATATCGACTGACGTAGGGGCGCGAGGTCTAGACATAGAAGAGGTTGCGATGGTCATCAATTGGGATCTGCCGAACGAGCCCGAGGAGTATACGCACAGAGTAGGTAGAACTGCCCGTGCCGGCCGGGGCGGTATGGCGGTCAGCTTTGTTACGGAAAGGGACGAGGAGCGTGTAATGAAGATCGAGGAGCGCATTAGTAGGTGCTGTGCTATTCCATGCGCCGCGACGCTGATCACCACATTTGACATGCAGAAACAAAGCTGGAGGAGATGATCCTCCCCGAAGCGAAGGTGCTGGACAAACTCAACACGGTCTCTACTGCGAAGCGATTGGCGAACATGGTGAGTCTCAGAAGAAGTATGTTTGGATGTGTATTCTAAAATAGCGTCTCATCAGGAACTGCATGACTCTAACTTTGGACAGCGAGAGGAAATCCACAAGATCAAGAGTAGGAAGTTGAGGAGACCCGAACAGGCTGGCGGGGATGGGCGGGAGGTCTAGACCTGGCGAATCTAGAAGATTAGGTGTTTAGCGATCATGATCGAGTAGAGGCCGGCGGCAGCTATGTACCCGAAGAGGACTGCGAGGAGAGGTGCTCAATGTTAGCAATAGACGTGGAGTGTCCTGGAGTGTCGCGCAGGATGGCGGGCAAAGGCCGGCGAGATATGGAGTCGGGCGGGCGGCGTTACCTGTTTGGCGTGATGTCGGGTGACGGGACCCCAGAGTCGAGTTTGTAATCGTATTGAGTAATAGAATAGGATTAGTATCTGGTGGATCTGGTATATATCCCGTATTGCCCTACCAGGCCCTCTGGAGGACTCCCACCCGCTCTAGCGGTGCTTCCCCCTTCTTCCTTAAAGCACCCCCCTTTCTGGCGATCTGCACCCGGTTTCTCCTTCCCTTCCTTCCTTTGTCCCCCTGTCTCGTCCGCTCTCTCTTTATGTACTCGTCGTCGTCCTCGCCCTCGGGCAATTTCTCCATGGTGGATCAGTCTTCTAACGAGTGGGATTCCGTCCTGCAATTCGTCGCAGATCCCCTCGACTTGGACTTTGCTGAGAAGCATGATGCGCATATGGATCGCTACACGTCCAATATGCAAGTACCCACCCCGCCAGTGAGTCGTCTGTGCAGCCTACACTCGCTTTTTCTCTAATTCCATGCAGCAATCGCACGATGGTACACCGGTCGTCGAAGATCCTGGCGAGAGCAGTACCCTCGTCTCCGTGTCCACGACCTTCTACCCCGGCGCACAACACTCCTCATTACCCCCCGATGTCGTCCTCTTATCATCCGACAGCGTCTTCTTCTACGTCCACTCCAGTGTCCTGCTCAGTGCCTCCGAGAACGGATTCCGTGGTCTTTTACCTCCACCGCCACCCACCTCGCCAGATCACGATCCCATCGTCTCTGTACCCGAGGCCTCACAAGTGCTCAATATCATTCTCCACACTGTTTACGACATGTCGTGCGCCCACTATTCCCCGTCGTTCGCAATCCTCGCCACTGCAGTAAACCGTCTACCCTTCTATGGAATCCGCCCAAAATCACGCATAATCCCTGCAACCCCACTCTTCACCCTACTCCTCTCCCACGCCCCTCTATTTCCTCTCGAACTCTACGCCCTCGCTGCATCCTTCGACCTTTATGATCTGGCAGTATCAACATCATCGCACCTGCTATCGTTCTCACTCGCAACGCTCACCGATGAGATGGCCGAGCGAATAGGACCCGTATACCTCAAACGCCTCTTCTTCCTCCACTTTGGCCGTTCAGATGCTCTCAAACGCGTCTTGCTTCCCCCACCACATCCACATGCGCCGACACCATGGTGCGATTTCACGGAGCAGAAAAAGTTGACGAGAGCATGGGCACTGGCTTCAGCATATCTTGCGTGGGATGCAAGACCCGGTATGTGATTTTGTTCCTGTAATGGCCTTTCCCTCTCATTCTAAACCGTTAGATTTGTCTACAAGTACAATGGAATCTGCTCTACGTCCGTTAGCAGAGCATTTGACTTGCGACCAATGCCAACAAGCCCTACGAGAACGAATAAAGAATCTGGTAGTACAGTGGTCTGTTGTGAAGGTTTGTCCCTATCTCCGCTCTCCAGACACCTTAGCGCTGAGATTTAACATTTTCCAGCGAACGATATAATATATACTCTATCGGATCTACTCCACACAACTGCCTTTCTCTGCACAGCCTCAATGGCAGCATGCTGCCGTTGCTGGACTAAAAACACGCGCAGCGCTCCCAACCAGATTCTTGTTTCCCTCCATAGAGTGCCGCCACGGTCGGCACCACCTCCTTATTTTATTTCATTGCATTTTCCTTGTACGATAGCTTTTCCCTGCATTTGGCGCATACACACACACGTACGCATCCACTCTATGGACAATCGATACCCTGAGACTTGCTTGTAATGTATTACTCCATACTGGCTTTTCGCCATTAACGATTGCCATCGCCCTCCCGCCTCCCCTTTCTGCCTTATTACCCATTACC
Organism: Nidularia sp. FH-822889; assembly: GCA_036937115.1. Classification (NCBI taxonomy): domain Eukaryota; kingdom Fungi; phylum Basidiomycota; class Agaricomycetes; order Agaricales; family Nidulariaceae; genus Nidularia; species Nidularia sp. FH-822889. The sequence continues at coordinate 163,047 of JASFDF010000010.1, forward strand.
CTGTCCCCCTCCCCTCTTCCCCTTTACCATATTTTAGTAGCTAAATCACCGCCATCATAGGTTCGAAGACTCGACACACACGGCCCCGATCTTTGTAGCCACTACGTCTCTCAGATACACGTTAACGAGACATGTACTTCTAGCACACATTGTATACGATACTTGGTGCACAAGCACTCTTATGCATAGCTATATACAGCATAAACATTAGCAACAAATTGGCAAATGAAAAATGACGAAGAGATGACGTATCAGGGTACACGGTTCGCTAAAATTACTGTACTCCATAGTGTAAAGATAGACCGCCGATGCAATGCGTGGTGAGCCCAGGTAACTTGGCTACGGAGCTTGCTATCCGGTCACCAGATTCTTGCAAAGGGCATCTCATCGGGGCTCATGTTACCGCTGAGTTGTCGTCACAAAAACGAGGCTGAAGAATGTGCAGATCCACCGTTTTCATCCATTTCCACCTGATCTCACAATTGTGCGGAGACAATACTTGCTGGTAAATGAATGGGCACCAAGGCTTCAAAGGGCTCTGCCTGCATGCAAGTAACACAGCCCGAGTGCTCCTCAAGGACTGTTCAGCATCAAATCGAGAGTGAATTTGCAGTAGCGCATGGATTTCCCTGGATTTCCCCTCCGCAGCTCGCACGCTCGGCTGCTTATAGTAGCTCAGAGGACTTTAACTGGGTCATAAAAAAGATCTTCGCAGCTCGAATTAGGATACTCTCAGGGATACCCATAACCCTGGCGTTAGCAAGAGCCGACAGGAACACTCCGCTTTCGGGTCATCAGAGCGGCATCTTACCTAACGTCTCTGCAGGCAAAACCAAAGGTTGCGAATTCCTGGAGCCCGCCACCGAATGGATAGAAGTACAAGTCAAAGTTACAAGAGTAGCGCAGATCATCCTCCCGATCCCGATCCGTCATCTCTGAAATACAGGTGTTCCGGGGTCTTCAGCGCTAGCTATCGAGTTTTATCCTCGGCGAGTATAGCGTCATTGAGTTCGTCCAAGGGTGCGAGTTCTTTCTTATCAATAAGATCAAACTGTAACAAATTCATTTAATTTGGAGAACCCAGTCATAGGACGCACGAATTTAGACCTACCTCGTTCACGAAGAGGAAGAAATGTTTGTAGCTGGTATTTAGGTGGGCTGGAATCCAAGAGTCACTTATAAGCATCGATAGGGCTCAGTTCGGAATGTCGTACCCTCAATTCCCAAGGCACAAATGTGGTCGAAATGGTTGCTGTATATGTGCGCATACACCCGGAACAAGCGACGGACAATCGTTCGAACAGTGTCACGGAAGTTCTTGGGGAAAGGTACACCTGAAGAGAAAGAAATTCAGAGGTTAAACCCGCTACAAGCAATGGGGTAACATACCAATTTTGTTTGGGAATATGTTCTCATCGTCCAACAGGTGTTGCGCCCAGTTCATAAGCGCGTCTACATATTCCGGAGCCGGTAGTTTGGTTGGCCGTTTATATTTCACGCCGTCTTCCCATAAATATTCGTATCTATTGGAAGCACATTTAGAACTCTAATGGCGCGATTGTATAACAAGAACATACCGTGGTCCTGCAGACATTATGGGACACTGAACAGTCCATTGAGCCTGCTGGCGCTAAAACACGTCGCAATACGCACCTCCTGAGGCGTGCAGAATTCGGTCACAGTCCCGTACAGCATATTCAGATGGTTGAAGAAGTCAACGGCTGGACACGGTATCAGTGAATACGACATGTCAAGACGCGTCTGTAGACTCGCCATGTACCGCGAGCCACTCGTTGGCGTCCTCGCCCTCAGGCAATTGCACGGCCAGTCTGAGGTTTCCAGATCCCTACACGGGTCGAAGATACGAGCTGTTCATTGAGCGTCCTAAGAAGGTTCTGTAAACAAGCGCGACTCGTACCAACGTAGCCTCGGCGTACTTCCTAAGTTGATACTGCTTGGTCCCCTCTGGTACATCTTTACGTGGCTTAAATGTCCGGGTCTTGCCACTAAACCGACGTGCGATCTCGTCGATAACTATGACCGTATATGCAGAGTTATGAATGGCACTTACAGGCCGAAAAACGAAGACATTGGAATGAACCAGGGATTGCTTGCTCAGGCTGCAGTGGATGAATGGTGGTTGCTTTGGGTCACAATGAGATCACTACAATACCGGAGATAGCCGCAGTTGGTGTTAATCTATTTTTACCATCCTGAGACTACTTACGACACTGCCACAGCGCGCTAAGATTGGCAAATTGAAGATGCTTTTGTAGTCTTCATTATATTTCAAGTCCATTTTCACCAAAGGCTCACTTAGGGCCGAATGATGATTGGTACAGCAATGAAAACCGTGGAAGATAGAAGTCGGTGAAGGTATACCCGAGGAGTGGTGCTCACATGGGGGAGGTCTTCGCTGAATAATTCATACATGACGAAGCACCGGGGTGGCACGCTGACCGCGTGAACGGGCAAATGAATTTGTCGGGGCTTGGGAGTACAAAAGCTGGGCGCTTTCATCCAGAATCCACCCAGCACAACAAAATGCCTTCTATTCTCTTCGTTTTGACCTCCGCCAACAAGACCTTGACCGGTGGTAATACTGTAAGTGAGAATGAGAGAGATTTAGATGACATCATGGTTAACGGAACCGTCGCGATCGCAGGGCTGGTATCTTCCCGAGGCTGCTCACCCGTACTACATCCTCGCACCCCATGCCACCATCGATTTTGCCTCTCCAGCAGGCCCGAATCCGCCTGTAGACGAAAGCAGCATCCAGGTACCGTGACAGTTTTCTGTAAACCTAGAGTATTATTCTGATAACTTTACTTTGTAGGCGTACAGCAAAGACGAAGAATGCGTCAACTTCCTGAAAGACGAGACTGTCAAAGCCAAGTTGGCAAACGCAAAGAAGCTGTCCACCATCACTGTGAAGGACTATGATGCCATTTTCTATGTCGGCGGCCAAGGACCTGTAATCGACCTTGCATTTGACGACGTCAATCACAAGCTTGCATCTGAGGTGAGTACCGCGCAGATTTACTTACCCATGGCGGCACTGAAGTATTCACGGCGTTCATCAGTTCTGGAATGCTGGAAAGATCGTGTCTGCAGTGTGCCATGGACCAGCGTAAGTGCAATCCCGTCTTAATACTCTCTATCAGCTTTTGACGAATTTCCAATGGCAGTGCCTTGGTCGGTACAATCGACGCATCGGGCAAATCCATTTTCCAGGGTCGATCCGTTACAGGATTCTCGAATAAGGAGGAGGAGATGGTTGGCAAAGTCAAGGTACGGAATACCTTGTCTCATGCTATTGGTTTTGTGCTGATTCAGATGATGGCAACTAAGGATGTCCCCTTCTTGCTCGAAGATAGGATTAAGTCTCTGGGAGGCAAGTACGAGGCCGCTGAGCCTTGGGGGGTATGGATCATTTTCTTTCATTGAATGGCTCGTAGTTGACAGTCAACATTGTAGGTGAAGGTTGTTGTCGACGGAAAACTCATCACCGGGCAGAATCCCGCTTCAGCCGGTCCCATTGGGCAGGCAATTCTGAAGGCACTGGCGTAAGAAGTATCAAAGGCTGAAAGTTCAGACACTATTGTAACATTATCTATATACGTACTATGTTGAATATACGCACCGCACTATCGACAATCCAGCTGTGAGAAAGACACTCATCTGGAAGCATCACACGAGCGATCTGCAAAGCGTTGAGAATGGGAGATGGTATAAACGGTAGCAAGACCGTGAAGTTACAAATTTTAGGTACAATGAACACACCAGAGTCTGATATTAGATATACAAGACAGACATCTGCCAGCCCTTTTTCAAGGTGAAGCCATCCAAAGCCTCTTTGGCAGTTGTCGCAAGATCAGGTGATTCAAATAGTACTTGTGCCATTTTGACTCTCGTACCCTCAGGGTTTGGTGTTGGTGACCACGTAACCTGCGTTGTTTGGAACCCCTTGTATCTAATGAAACGCTTTAGTAAGTGTACCCACAGAGCTAGTCTAAGGACGTACTGCTGAAATAGGACCGATAACACGTCATCGGTCACCTCGTTTGGTAGATTTGTACATAGGAGACGCGCGGACGGCTGCTGCACTTGTTGGGGGACACTAGTGGAGGTGGAAACTTCCGAGAGATGCTGTGTGAAGTAGATGTATACCAAGATTCTCGAACAATACGACGTACATGAATCTGTCTTTTGCGGGGGCTCATCGTCATCGTCAATCTCCATCTCCTCCTCATCTGATTCTGCCTTCTCCCGCTTCGCATGCCGCTCCCCATCCGCACGCTCGTCGTCCCTCAGGCGCTTCCCGTTCTGCGTTGCTAAGATTGCGCTGGCATTGGCAGTTGTCGGCGGCACAAAATTGGGATCGTCTTTGCGGAGCGTTGCGTAAGATTTTGTTTTGGCATATGCTATGTGCTGTGGTTGGCAAATGGTCAGGCACGGTGCATGTAGACGCGCGGGAAAGACGCACAAGAGGCTTGTCGTAGAAGTCCATGCCCTCGCACGCGCGCATGGCGGACGTCGCGCTGGCCATGTCGGAGAACACGAGCCAGGCCTGCCCCCTCATGCGCTGGCTCTTTGAGGCGACAATATCGATGATCTTGCCATAGGTGGTGAAGAGGGCGTAGAGCTGGGAACGCAGCTCGTCCTTGTTGACCTTGTCGTTGAGGTTGTTGATATAGAGGGTGGTGTTGGGCTGGGTCGAGGACGAGGCCATGATGGGGAGACGATATCGGGCGGACTAGACGCTGCTCGGCAAAAAGCTTTTAGGACGAAATTCCCACGGGCGTCTCAGTCTCATTTAGTGCATCACTCTGGGGTCAGACTTGTTGCAGCTGGCATTTCGCTGCATCGATATCCTAGCCGTCGTCGTGTCCTCGTCCCCGGGCACTGCCTCTGCTTGCGCAGGAGTCTTTCTTTCCACCCTATACCCTCCTGCTGCTCACGGCCGCCGTTTATACCGCTCACCGCGTTTCCCTATTTGTCCGACGAACGTGGCCTGACTTTTTTTTTTCGCCCTCGTTTCTCCTGTCCGGCTCTACCGCAAGTGCTCTCCACACCATGGAGGCCCTCAAGCCCTTCCTCGTCTCATTTTTCACTCTCCAATACCCCACGGACACACCTCCAGATGTGGACTCCTTTCCCGATTCCGCGTACTACCTGACCGGAATGCGCGACATCTGCCTCGTCATTACGTGCATCGCCGTGATGGCGGGTCTCCGTGACGCGTTGAGGCTCGGTGTCTTTGAACCCTTTGCGCGCTGGAGGCTCACGAGGGACCTCGCCTACAAAAGGAGACGCAAACTGAAGGAGAAGAGCCAAAAGGCTGACGACGAAAAGGCGGGCAACGGCCATTCGAACGGTCACGCCAACGGCCACTCGAACGGCCACACCAACGGCCATTCAAACGGCCATGCCAACGGAGACGCGTCAATCACGCCAAAGGAGCGGCGACAGCTGAATCGAAGTGTTCTTCGATTCGCTGAACAGGGCTGGTCGGTGGTATATTATACCCTCCAGTGGTCGTACGGCCTGGTATGTCTTCGTCCCCTTCGTTCCGCTTTCTCGCTCGCTAATTCTGCCCCCAGTATGTCCACCGCAACCTCCCTACCCGTATATTCGACCCCGTGGATCTCTGGATTGGCTACCCTCACATATCCCTTGCTGGCCCACTTAAATTCTATTACTTGACCCAGACCGCCTTTTACTTACATCAAATGTTAATCCTGAACGCAGAGGAGCGACGAAAGGATCATGTGCAGATGATGACCCACCATGTCATAACCGTCATATTAATGGGTATGAGCTACTTTATGAATTTCACCCGCGTAGGCTGCGTCATTATGGTCCTTATGGACTGGTGCGACATATTCCTGCCTGTAAGTCTCCTGCCTGATGATGATCATTGTAATGTATAGCTTACTCCCTTGGCCCCTTTCTTTTACAGTTGGCAAAGATGCTGCGCTACATTGATTATCAAATGGCCTGCGACGCAATGTTTGGAGTCTTCCTCACTTCCTGGTTTGTTACGCGGCATTTCCTGTTCCTATTCGTAATCAAGTCCCAAATGTTCGACGGCCCGAGGATCAAGCCATTACTGCCAGCTATTGACTGGGAAAGAGGCTTTTTCCACACCACGACGATAAATCCCATATTTTCCTTGTTGTTGCTATCCCTGCAGGTATGTCTTGATATAAACTATATTTTGGAAGTACAGGTTTGTTGAAGACCATACGCACAGGTAATTCAAATTATTTGGTTCTGGATGATTTGCAGGACAGCGTGGCGCGTCATCAACGGCAATCCTGCCTCGGATGATCGCAGCGATGATGAAGAGTGAGTTGTCTAATCGCCTGCTTTTAATGTAGATGAGACTAAGCGAATCCGTCCGCAGCGAAAAGGACGAGTAATGGATAGGGCGAGAAAATGGACTGGCTGGCTCCACTTACCGTAGATGCGTTTGAGTCTATATTATTAAACAGCCCATGTCGATTCCCGGTGAAGAACCTTACGTGTATAGAACTAACGGTAGCTAAAATGATACTTCATGGCTTTCTCGACGATTGGAGGATGGCACAAGACTAGTGCAGGAGTAGGTCTAGGTGGCAGACACGTTCGTTGATGTTGCTTGCTCCCTTATTAGGGCTGCAGGCCTCAGGCCACAAGATCCAGTGATCCTTACGATGCGATAGGCGCCCACAGTCTCCCTCTGTTGGGGGTAATTTTAGAGTAATTATCCATACTAGCGTCTGAATTGAAGCCAGAGATACGACATCGATGGTACAGACGTGACGTGTAAGCTGTACATGTTGCTAAATTATTTAAAGACAATTTGTGGGACCATGCAGATGATAGATAGTTCTTGCGAGGTATCAACGGGTGATTGTGGCAGTAAGCTATAAGGTTATGAGAGGCGAGAACGATAACTAAAAACCCCAAAATATGACATGCAAGTCCAGAAACAAAAGACTCCGAGAAGAGCTATGGGGGAGCACGGTGAGCCCCAGCAGAGCGTAGACCAAGCACGCGACGGACGTCAGAAGTGAATCGTAGGGAATCGAGCACAGGCAGGAGATCGAGGAGCGCTTCATCTGATGGATCGTGCGTCCAGCCTTCAATCGGAATCCCGTTTGCTGAACATCCGCCAACAGAATTAAGCCATTTGCAACAAAGAAACGCGAATAGCCCAACCAACCTTCATTGACACGATAGCTGACCGGTGAATTGTCCACCAGGCAGACCCGGGAGAGATCTGCTTCCACGATAGACAAGTCTTTCGTGTATGATCCGTTGGGTAATTGTGTACATGACTGCGGGGACAGACGTCAAAGAATGGGAATACAGCGTAAATGTTAGGAATACGCACATCTCTAAAGAAGCGGTGGGAGAGAATTCCGCGTCCAGCATCTAGCCAGTCGATGACCGGATCCGCATACTCTTGCATAGATGCAGTGAATATAACCAGAGTATACCATCCCGAGACCTGAACCAAATACCGTCAGAGAAGCACTGTATGTGCAGGTCTTGAGGACGCACCGTGCGAAGAAAGAAATCGACAAAGGGTCGCTTATATACATGGTACAGCGTACTGCGGCCGCCCAGCACAACCTCAACCATATGACCTGCACCCTTATTCCGCCGTCCCAGAGATCCCAGACCGAACAGGCCTGTCCCGCTGCTTCCAATAGAAGGCATAGGTCGTGATGTCGAGTGTATTAAGGTTTCATCGAGGTCGAGGACCAGGGTTTTTGGTAGATGAAAGGGTGTTTTCCTAGCACCAAGGACAGGGGTAGATGATCTCGGGGTACTGGTAGTAGATGACTGTCCTGTGGCAGTAGTTGGCGAACTTTTTGTCGATAGATGTCCGGAATCCAATTCTGACGCGCTGACAGCAACATGTATGAGGGGCTCTGTGCTGGAGCGCTGTGCATGTGGAATTCCGACCGACGAAGTGTCTGGTGGAATTAAGTCTAGCCGAAATACAGAGATTGGTTCGACATCGGAATCGACTTCGAATGCTCTACCCTTCCCCTTCTCATCTGACGACAAACCCACCTCAAGTACGGTGGTTCTCCGCCAGGTGAGGGCTCCTAGTTGCTCTGAGACAGATATCCAGGCGGACTTGAGATTGTCCCATACGAGAATGAATACCCGGATGAGGAATATCTGCTTAAGGACGGAATCGAGATGTTTCGGCTTGGAGCGTGGCGGGGTTGCCTCCGGGGCGGCGGGAGGGCATGGTGGAAGCGACGATGTCGAGGGTGTATTCGGAAGCGAGACAAAGGAAGGGGATGAATAAGAACGCTGGGGAGAGGAACTGGAGGGGCGCGGGAGTGGGGGAAAGAGAAAGGACTTTGTGGACCACGTGGAGACTCTCTGAAGAAGGTGAGGAGGGCGTTCAGATGTTGGGGTGGACGGGGGTGTCTTTGCTGAGGCCAACACATCGAACTGGCGAGAGAGATATGTCAGGGAGTTCATCTATTGTCTGGCAGGCGAAGGTGGGTGCGAGCAGGCAGACTGTAGACTCGCGGCGGGGAACTCAGCGCTGTGCAGAGGGCCACGGCGCTCGTTCTGGGCTGGGCGTCGTGCACAATGACGTCGACAGTAAAGGGGAGGTCAAAAAGACTGTAAAGCGCTCTCGAGAATACGCGCACGGATTGATGGTGGGTGGTGGCTTTGGTCAAGGTGAACGTTCGAACATGTGCTATGGCCGCCTCATAATTATTGATTGCACCACTTAAACTTATCATTTATTATCGTTTGTTATGCGAATTTTCATTTATCATCGTAATCGTACTATTACGTACTGCTACATAACTTACACGGAGCCATAAATTATCAAAAGAAAAGCCATTGCAGTCATTACAGCATGTACCGGAATCCCTTCGTTTTCACTCCCTTCTCCTCTTCCTCACGGTCCAACTTCGCGTTCAGAGATTTCAGATGTAGACGGAATATGAAGCACATGAAGATCGACATTCCCGAAGTTGCGATGCAGATTCCATACGAATTCCGGTAACTTGGGCCCCATGTCTTCGGCCATACATAGCTAGATATCCCGCAAATATTGTCAGTCAAGGTCAGGAGATTCTACAAGGAGGACTTACGATCCCGCAACATTTCCGAGCTGGGAGAAAGCGTTCATGAGTCCAAGTGCCACAGCACGCTTGGAGGGAGGCCGAGGAACAGAGTTGCTCATCCATGCATAGAACACAACGAAGCCCGCATACGACTGTGCCATCAGGAAACTGTGTCTGCGCATGAGCTTGAACACTTTTCTCGAAAATGGAGCACGCACAGGGAGATATATCGCGCTGCTATGTTCATTGTTGATATTGCAATAATGAAGCCGACGATACCAGCGCCAAATGAGATGATAATGTGGTAGAATCGCTCTCCCACTTTGTCAGAATGACTAGGCGTTCCTGAATTCAGCACCGCGGGAAGTGAAACACAGATAGCGAAACTCACCGTGAAAGCAGGAACGCGGCTATAGCGGCAAAAACAAAAGGCGGTGCACAGAGGAGCAGCGTCACCGTCGGATTGAATCCCAGCGTTGCACTCAGCGTCGGGAAATATGCATTGAATGACAACGCTACAACCTGCGAGGTCAACGCGAAGGCAAGCCACCACACCTTCCAGTCCGTTACCGCCATCCACAGTCCTGCGGCTGCCCCCATCTCTGTTTGCTCTTCATCTCCGACACCAGCATCCTCTTCCATACGCCGGAGGGCAAGAGCGCGCTCTTGCGGAGAAAGCGAGCGGGTGGTGGTTGGGAAGTCGGGAAGTATAAAGATGGCAAGTGTAGCGACGGCGATTGTAAGAGCACCTTCGATGAAGAATAGCCATCTGAAAGTGATTGTGAATACTTAGAAAACCCAGAGCACAAAGTGTGCATACCTCCACGCAGCGTGTCCGAGTTTGCCACCCATACCACCGAGAATACCGGAGGCTATCAATGCTCCAAATGCGTTACTGATGATATTTCCAACATAAAGAATGGCAATGCGCAGTCCTAGTTCGTTGCGCTTGTACCATTTGGAAAGCAGGAACTGTGTGCTTTATTAGCAGAATACGGAAAAGATGACGAGTGTAACGCACCAAGGCTCCAGGAAAGAATGCAGCCTCAATGAAACCGAGGAAAAACCTGGTAAGAAGTGCTCCAACGAAACTGGGACAGACAAAATGAAGATTAGATCGTCTCTAAGATACAGTTTGTCTGAAGACACCCACTTATGCGTAACACCTGTCGCTCATCCATTAACAAATGCGTGAAAGATGGGCGTAATATGATTTACTTACCCGTCAAACACGATATCATTCCCCATATAATCATGCACACTGGGAGGTAGAGGGAAGGTCTCCCGATCCAGTTCAAGAACATATTCCTGGAGATAAAAGGCTTTTCAGAAAATATGAAGACGTTTGGCTAAGGGAATACATACGAAGGAACTTGCATAATGATATACCCAACATAGAGAATGGATAAAAGCGTCGGGAATTCTTGACCTGCTCGTACGTTGGCTAAGGAGTACCATGATCGCTCATGTACCACATACCTTTTAGCCCTAAATCAGCCTCAAAGCCACGTAGTCTCGCGGCTCTAATGCAGAAAACTAAGTACCAGCACGCGAGCTTAGGGCGCGTACTTACCCGGCATTATTTCGGTCGATCTGGGAAGGAACATTAGTACATGAGAACAATATGGGTTGATGAGTACCCACGTAATTGAGGATGTAAATGACGACCATTATACTCATCCGCAAGTCGATCTTCAGCAATAGCTTCTTCTCTAGCTTTCGCCTCGCCTCCGTTCCGCCAAATTCAGCGTCTCTGTCGTCAACATCAATTTCATGAGCGGTGGTGGTGTCGAGTTGCTTCTCGGGGTCGCGTCCTTCGCTGGAGACAAGTGAAGAGGTCGTCATTGCAGTGATAACCAGGAGGGGATCCGGTGGGTAAAAACTGGCTTACCTCGGTCTATTTGAAGGAAAGAAGCCCCAGCTGACAAGGTGTCAAGTGGGGAGAACGGGCCGCACTCACTTGTGTGCATATGATGAAATCTTGTCTTGATCTCGTTTGTCGGAACGACTTCGGGAGTACAACTTGAAAGTGGGGCCACACACAACCGACGGCACGACAACAATATGATGAAATACCTATAAATGGGGGTGGGCAATCCCCGCCAAGTGTGACACGCGATCAGACGCGGCGTGACATGGTCACACACCTCAAACTAGTGACCCACCCCTCTAGAACGCTGCACAACGCGACAATGGCCATATTTTCTAGTCTAGAATACTTAATTATGATATAAGTTTTGTGTAGTATCACTATTTTAAAGATAAATAACATGGGACCATGTGTTTCGGTGAAAACCACTAAAATGCCTGCCAAATACAGCCAAAATGGCAGGTAGACTGTATATCTCTTGTAACTTTTCATCTA